>DWCF01002677.1:0-22839 GCA_018230265.1 Delias oraia | reverse complement strand
TTTCATAAAAAAATTACAAATTTCATTATTTACAGTATTTTTTATGTATTGTAGTAGATTTAAGTGCTTAAAATAAAAGGTCATATATTTTTATTAATATAAAAATCATTTTGGAAATTTATGTGTTCATCTATTTAATACATCTATCGATCTAAGATGTAAAAATAATATCTAAGTATTATTGATTTGGGGATCATCAAAATAATTACCTATTCTTAAAAGGCCAGCAACGCAACCGTGGCCCAGTACGGGTGTTAGAACAAATGGATAGGTAGCTACTTATTTTGAAGATCCCCAAATCCTGGTTATGTCTTCCATTAAAATTCACGTTTCATTAAACTCTTTCAGAGACAATAGGACGCATATCCAACACGAATCACAACGATGTCCTAAATCATCATCTGCTCCGCGGAGCTCCTGTCGTAGTGCTGGATGCATACCAGGAATGGCCGACCGTGGAGTACAACTTCACGGGTCTGGTCAGTAACGATGACCGTTTACGGGAATCAGTACCTTGTCGTATCCTCACAAACATTCGCATCGGTAAACAGCCAATGGACTTGCAGGAGATAGTGTCTCGTATAACAGAGAGTAGTATTCCTAGCTGGTTTATTCATTTCCAAAATTGCGATAATCGCGCGGTGAAATCGTTTCGTGTACTCGCCCCGCGGCCTTACTTCCTCACGCCGGAGATTCCACCGTCCCATTTCAGCTGGTTGCTGCTCTCGAAGAATTATGATACGCAGCGTTATAAGTTACTGGAATTAGACATCGGTCTGATAATCATGTCACAGTTGAAGGGTAAGAATTATGTGCAGCTAAAGCCGCGTAACCCATGCGGGGATTTCTGTGGTCCAATAAAGATTGAGTTGCGTGAAACTGAGACGTTGGTGATGAGTAACTCGGTGTGGGAGTTTGAGTATATGCCTGGTAAAGGAGAGAATCTCGCTATGATTACGGAAACTGATTGGGTGGAGTCTTAAAGTTTTGTTTCAAAGTTTGAAATAACGATTCATGTCACGATCAAGTCCATTATATGAAAGCTAGTTCCTTATTTACAATTCTCCGTAGATTTGGAGGGATGTCTGTTCAGCTGCTGGTTTTCTATTTTACCGTTGGTTTTTTTTATATAAAATAGGAGTAAAGGAGTAGTAAATTCATTTTAGACCTTCAAAAAAAGAGCGTACAAATCCCTTAAAGGCAACGCACCCGTGACTCTGCGTAAGTGTGCATATGTGGGAGACCGCTTCTCTTTAGCCACCGGTTCCATAAAAAAATTAAGATAAGTGGGTCTGGATGCCCATGGATATCTATAACTTAAATTTTTATGGGATTGTGTACAATTAAGTAGCGTGATTAATAGTTGTTTTTTAAAATATTCTCTAATACCTCAAGTAAAATTTTAATTATAAAATTAGATCGGCTCTAAAAGGCTAGCATCCAGAACCAAAATCCTTGTAAAAAACGTATAATTTCAATAGGAATCTGATTTTGAATTTTACAATTTGAATCAAACAAAGATACTTCCTTGCGATTGGAAATTTGTTCGATGTATCATGTATGTAAATTTGAACAGACGCCCCTTAATTAAGTGCCAAATATATAGCGCACATTTAAAACCACATTTTTTTTTAAATTTAAAATAATAATTAATTTTTTTTTATTTTAAACACTATAATGTCTGTATATATACAGGAGGATGTGGAGAAAACATTAATATTTAGTTATAATGCGAATATATTATGGACAAAAGTACAAAAATCTATATTTAATTCATTATTTTGTTTCAAATATCCTTAAAACTTATATTTTCCCCATATGGCCACCGTTTCTGAGTATATAAGCAATGCACGTAGAATGAATTCGCTTAAAACAATTTATTGAATAGTGTAAGTTTCATTTCATATAGGAAGCACTATAAAGAATGTATCATGACATGCTTAGAGGCTCTGAATTTTAAAGGAGCATACATATGAAATTGGCGTTTCGTCGTAATTGCTACTTAGATCTCGAAAATCTCTATGTTTAGGATTTAGGACCAGGTTAAAATTTATAGCTACATCTTACTTATATATTTTTGTCGTATATAATGTATTTTCCTGCTTTGCTTTTATCTCTTTATAACATGGAATAATTTAAATTGTGTTATATACGATTATCAACGTGGCGCTTATCCTGCAGAAAAGCTCGAAGGGTAATTTACGTGTCTGGTAGAGGCGCGGTGTCTCAAAAGGAAACACAAAACAGTTAGGTTATGAAAATTATGATCTGTACAACAAGACTCGTGAACGGTCAGAACAAAATTATTAATGAAGATTTGAAGGCCATTGAGGCAGCGGATCCATGGGAAACCACGTCCGAATGAGCTGCACGCGATGCTACTGATAAAACTGTTTTAATTCACTTGAAGGAAATTAGGAAGGTACAATATAAAAACGCCAGCAGCGCACCAGCGGCTCTGCAAAGGCTAGTGGTGTCCATGGAGAACCGCTTGCCCTAGGTGAGTCTCCTGCTCGTTTTCCACCGATTTTATAAAAAAAAATGATAGTAAAAGATACAAAATGCCAATTTCATATGTAAAGACAAAATTGGGATGGTGAAAAATCTTCAAGGGTATGCAATAAGAGGCATATATCGCCGATTTCATATGTAAAAACAAAATGCTGTCAAGTAATTCAGTAGTTTACATACATATACACTTTAATTTTCTAGTCGTTCTGTGGTACCGAACAGTGTCCCTATAAAAACGTAGATGCTATGATTAATTATAGATTTGCTGTATATTTTTAATGAAAAAATTACGAATGTATTGTAATTTTGCTTGAAATTCGTATTTTATATTAGTTTAAGTCGATCCCATCGATAAAACACAAGCGTTTTTGCGATATCTATGAAGTCACAGGTAAGTTGTAGAACCTTTAATTAAATATCGTGGTTTTGAAAAACTCGTCATTTTTTCCCATTAAGCTATATTTTCTCAAAGAGACCATGGGATTATATCTTATGTATAAAAAGCTAATGTCGCGGTGTTTCTGTTTGTTCTTCTAAATAGTTCGATTACATTCATCCTATAATCACTAAAGTCTAAATGCTATAATTCATGAGACAAACTGCCAGTAATAGCAAAGTATCCACAAAAATATTTATGAATACTAATCTCATGACATGTAGGTTAAATATTGTATGAAAATAATAAATGTACCCAAAATACCCTTTAGATTAAGATATAATAAGACTTAAATTTGTAGCCAATAAATTATATTATAGCTAAAGTATATGAGCACATATCACGCCATTTTTATTTAAGTTAATACATTACGCTATCCGAATCGACGCAGCCGTTGCCGAGATTAGAGGGTTAGGGAGACAAACAGATAAAAAAGATATGTTTATATCTTAAGTATTGATTATTATTCATTCAAATAAATCATACTTGAATGAACTGACTACTCACCATTTTGTGATTATTGTCTATTTCTTGTTTTATAAAAAGATGTATTCAATCATTATAAAACTTATGTGGTTTAAGAAAGTTATATTTAACATGTGAATTATCTTGATATTATATGAGCATTAACCATGTCGTTCTTATTTAACATCCCGTTATAAGGAAAATTCCCTCGGGAGAGCCATGCTGAAGAATATGCTGACGCACTAATTGGGCCGTCTCGTCCGAAGTGATACCACAGGCTCACAGAATACTCAGAGTAAAACGGTACTTGTACTGTATTTCGCAGAATAAGCCTTACTCATGGATATCAGATAACCAGAGTGAGTGAGGATATGGAAGCTTCTTATAATTGCCGCTTAAGTGGCGTAAAAAGTCGGCAACACAACCAATGTACGGTTGTGCATGCGGCGATTTTCTGTCATATAGGAGACCCACCTGATCCGTTGTCCGCTATAGAATAAAAAGTTCTAGATTTTGTAAAAGGATTAAATCTAATATACAATATTAACAATAAATACAAACGAATCCTGGTATCTAGGTCTGCAGTCGTCACACTTGTCCCCACATGTCCCACATGAGTCCTTACTAATTTTATAAATCCGATATTCTCACTCACTCAGAGAAACAGTAGAAATAACATTTCAAGTACAACTACCTATTTCACGCCGAGTATTATGTGAGCCCGTGGTATCACTTAAGACAAAACTCTAGCACTGAAATAATATTTTGCGAAGTGACTATTTTGAAAAATAAATCATCATTCATTGAATAAAAATATTTGGCATTCATTTGTAGTCACGGTATTTAGTGAAATCAAACAAGCAAGAAGTCGTTTGTAGTATAATTTTTGAAATAAACAGTAAATAATAAAATAGTTTTTAAATAATAATTTATTGTAATAAATATTAATACAAATTAAAAATTGTCAATACTGTTAAATCACTCGGTCTTGTCTTTTGGCAGCTTTCCTCTGAACCACAACACCAGGTTCTTCAAGGACAGAATTACAGGGAACATTATTGGTAAGAACAGGGGAATGTATATTGCGTACCTGAAAAAAATAATTGATAAGCCATAAATTAAAGACATACTTACCTATATTATCTAAAAGTTTGTGGAAATGAATGAAAAATAATAATTTTTGATCCAATTAAACGATTTTTACATCTTAAGCGTTAGAAATAAATAAAATAGTTCATTAGAAACACAACTGCAATGACAGAGAACATAACTATATTAAAAAAATAAGAGTCATGTTATTTCATCAAACAAAAAAAAGACATTAAAATATAAATAAAAAAGTTTTTTCTTATTTTTTTAAAAGTGCTAACTCGCTTTTGGCCTTTCGGCCTTTACAGCTCAACGCGGATTTTAATGTCAAACGTCACGTCACGAATCACAGCCACTTAGGATAATCTTTATAGTCAACAAATCAACTCAGCACATTATGTAAATTTAACTTTAAGGATTTATAAATTAAAATGCTTGTATCCATAACTATTAAAATATTTTTAAAAAATGAAAATGAATGTATGTTAATGCTACTCCTATGACTATTGTCCTGGGTTCGATATAATTGCTAATGCTTATCATTTGGTTCATCATCATCGGCCTATCAAGTCCACTGCTGGAGATAGGACTACCCCAAAGACCACCTGTTACGATCTTGAGCGATCTGTATCCAGCGGTGCCCCGCGACCATCATTTGGTTATGATGGTGTTACTGTCGGGTATTTACTTTTGATCATCCGGGAAGTATAGCAGAGCCAAAAGACTGGGGTCCATGAAAGCCGTCTCGGCGGCCGTAAAGGCGATGCGCGAAGCACTGTACGCTTCCAAAAGCTGCCCACTACTCATCAGGTGCTTCGCCCTTTGAATATTCTGCACGGCAGTGTTGATGGAGTCGCCGACTTCTTCGTTTATCACTATGTTTGATATTTCACCTGGAAAATTTGAACAGAAAATTTTATTTTAGATTACTTAAGATCAATGTTGCCCAACCTGTGGCCCCCAGGGGTCCGCGAGTATTTATATGGGGGTCAGCAGTGTCATCTCAGGACCACATATAAATTCAAACAATAACTTTACCTACTTTAAATCTGAACGATAATGAAATGTGGTGTAATTTAAAATAAAAGTATAAATCTGTTTATTTTTAGTAAAAATATGTGTTGTTATCAGTTTCTTTCGCCGTTTCTTCTTTCAGAGCAAACATCTTTGTAAAATGGTAGTAGATTTAAAATTTGACGTTCAAAAAGTGGTAATTTGTATCTTATTTTGATTAAAAATATTTTGACTTTGACTCTATTTTGTATTTTATCTTATACTCTATTGTGATTTATAAAGTGATCCGTGAGAAGTTCCTAGAGGTTCGTGGCTACAATAAGTTAAATAGCTTTAGTTTTGTAAATAAGTAGCATTACAATTGATATACGTTCAAATTAAAATTGAACCATACACAGGCACCATCTTGTTCATCATACATAAATAAAATGATGTAATTTTTTTAAATTAATTTATTTTCTAAGATACAAATATTGCATTATTTGAAACAATGTCATAAAACTCTGTCACTCTCTCGCTAACTTTTTGTACTTGTAGAAACGAGACAGAACACTTAGAACGTAAAGATTTAAGCAAATAAAGTAATAAAAATAAATTACATGATTTAATTTAGAAATAAAAATATATTATGCATTTCTCCATATAAATGTAAACTTAGTGAATTTATAATCAACGCATCTTCAAAATTTTCCTAAAGAAAATATATATTTATTAGTGTATTAATAAATAGATATAATACCTAATAACTTTGCAAGCGATTTCAAGCTTCTCTCGGCTGAGGTGACCTGTTCCAAGATCCTTATCCTCAGAAGGGAATCCACTTCCCATCTTCTCGGCGACACCGAACTCAGTACTTGCAAGTGGGCATTTTGAATCGTTTCCTGGAGATCAAGACAGATTATAAATCGACAAGAAAATGCACTAAATACATAAAGTCAAAATCCAAGTTGTGTTGTGAGTATTAAATTAATTTAAATACTGAAGAATTATAAAAATTATCACATATATTTTGTTTCTATTTTATTATTGCAAATATATTTGAGTATATCAATGCATTTCTAAGACCATATTTTGTATGGTCTCAATGATCAAACCATACACATAAACACAAAAATCCAACAAAGGCTATGTTTTTGAGTTTAAATATTATTGTTGTCCATGGGCGACGGTATTTTCTTACCATATAGACCCACCTGCTCCGTTATCCGCTATACCATAAAAAATGTTCACATACAGCTTCCACAGTACACTGACCTTATCAGTAATTCCGATGAGTTTCCTCAGCTGCGCCAAAAACGTTCCCATGATGCGAGTGACTTGTGGCTTGTATGTGCCCACTGCGCATTCGTCCACTGTAGGCGTACCCAAAACCACTCCACCCCATTTTGGGGACATGAATGCTTGTATTTCGGAATCCACTTTCTTATCTATAATAATAAAATACTTTACTTTTTAATTAGGATTTATAATCATTTTTTAACATCACGTGACTCAACTACCGGTTCCAAGCCAGCCCAGACCTGAGAAGAACCGGTGAAACAAACTCAGAATAGAAGATATATAATAAGAGTAGTCTAGAATTCTAGAAATAGTTCTAGAATTTATTTTAATCAAACTATAAGCAAACTATTTAAAAAAGTCAAAAATAAAAAAAAGTCAGAAATAATAACACAAATACAAAGTCATTTTTCAAAATGTTGTTTTAAAATTTTCTACTGAAATTCGGAACCGATATTTTTTTATTTTTTGAAAAATTTTCTTTGTAGAGGTATTTTGTATTTATCTATTACAGTATATGTTTTTTTATATATTTTATGTTATTTTATATGTAAAGTAGTATTTAATTAAAATAATTTGATAATGTATCCATTAGAGACAGCTAAGTTTTATGATTTTAATAAATGTTGTGCAACTAATTTATGTGCTACATAGATATTTGTTATTTATTTTGAGAAAGCAGGTCATATGAAATAAACCCTTGAAAACTAGCTACTTTTTTCATGGAAATGGTGACAATCGAGTAGAAGCCTCACCTAGGATAAGTGGTTCTCCGCCCATGGACACCCCAATCTCTTCTGGGCCGCGAGTGCATGGCCGGCCTTTAAGGAATAGCTACGCTCTCTTTTTTAAGTCGTATTGGTTTGGAAAATCAGGAATCTCCTTAAACTACTTACTATTTGTATCATATATATAGGCCGGTGACATATCGCACTGAGTGACGTACAAGGCAAGATTGACTGTCGGTAGTTCAGATACATGTGTCGCGGCCCTTTCTTCCAGTTTCGTCAGCAGCAAGTGGAGCCTCTCATGACGTATCGCGTAATGGTAGCCGAGTTTTGTATTATCCATTATCTGAAATACCAAGAGGTCTCATTAAATTTAAAAAAATGTATTATTCATTGGATTGTCTATGGTAAGAGAATACCGACACTCATTTCTATATCCTCACAGTACAAGTACAGTTTTACTCTGAGTATTCTGTGAGCCTGTGTTATCACTTCGGACGAGCGCTCCCCACACAATTTGCGCATCAGCATATGCTTCTCATGGCTCTTTTGTTGTTCGGACCGGGATTCGAACCCGATACCTCTCGTTTCGTTGAAGGTTTAAAAATCAATTAGCTAGGCGGCTCTCAAAACCCTATACGTCGTAAATCTACCACTGGAGAACTACTGAAGTGGGAGGTATACATACTTTTCTTGGCAGAAAATTGAAGTCCAACAAATACAGCCACTGAGACTTGAGTGTGATATTATGTAACTCACTCAACTCATCTACAAAAGAGCCGATATAATCTGAAATAAATTTTATTACTGTCAAATCTTTGTACACCATATTAAAAATTAAAAAAAAAGAAGAAAATCTTTATTCAGCAGGCGACAATGAAAAATTACAAGAAAACATGTGGTGAAATTTTAAACTACCCTCTTTCCCCCACACCATAAAACATCACGTGTATCTTTACCACCTAAAGAATCTTATTTTTTTTAAATATTATCTTTAAATACAGATATTTTTTTATATAGTATAGCGGACAACGGAGCAGGTGGGTCTAATATATGATAAGAGAACACAGAGTCCGCACATTGGTTGTGTTGCGTGCTTTTTACGCCACTTAAGCGGCACACTTAAGGGCCTGCGATATATTCTCTCACTCTGTGACACACAGTACAAGTATCGTTTCACGGTTAGTATTCTGTGAGCCCGTAGTATCACTTAAGACGAGCCGGCCCAATTAGTGAGATAGCATATGCTTCACATGCCTGGCCCACGGGTGAAATTGGGAGATATAAAATATCATCTTATTGTATTCAGAAAATAAGGATCATTGCCTAAAAAATAAATACACATTATTTCTTACTAGACAACCCTCACCACAAATTTTATATATATCGAACGCACCTTCGACTGCCTCAGCGGCGTCAAACTCCACCTTCATGTTTTGCGGCTTCGGGTTCACCACAGACAAAACCACGTGGTAATCGCTGCTCGGGAATCGCACCTGCCTCTCCGTATCTGCCGACTCGGACCGCGCACCGTCCAGCACCGATGGCTCATAGATCCACTTCTCCAATGCGTCTACTATGGCTTTTGATGCTGAAAATCATGTGTATATGTGTATGTGTGTCTGATGTATGAAACTAACCGGCGAATCCCCGGAGGTCCGCGAGTATAACTTTGGGGGTCCGCTTTGTCATCCCTGGACAACACCTCAATGCTAATACTAACGAAAATAAATAATCTGTGTTTTTGCTGTTTTTTTTATTAAAGAATCTGTGAAAACTGTCCTTGTATTTTTTTTATAATATAGCGGACAATGGAGCACGGGTCTCCTAAATACTTAGTGAAAAAACACCGCCGCCCATGGACAGACGCACAACAGTCCGCACATTGGTTGTGATACCGGCTTTTTACGCCACTTATACGACATTTTAAAGGTCCCCGATATCCTCAGTCAATCAGCGAAACAACATAGAGGCACCGTTAAAACTACGAGGCTCTCAACTTTTCTGGATATGACAAATTCAAGCCCAATTTTTAACGCTCCCGTGACTCTACAAGGGCTAGGGATCTCCATGGGCAGAGGACCGCTTACCCAAGGCGAGCCTCCTGCTCGTTTGCCAGCATTTCTATAAAAAACCAACCCATAGAACGCTAAACCATACCTTTTCCATCCTTAAAGAAAGCGATTCTCTCTAGTCCCACCCAAACGTCGTGCTGCAATGGGGCTCTTTGCACAACATAAAACATATTATGTTGCTGTTCAAACGCAGCACCGATCTCTTCCATCGCCCTCTGCTCAGATGCAGAGTCCAGGGTCTGACGAAGTGTCATTGGCACAACATCTTTTCTGATTTGAACATTTATGACATCTGAAAATCAATCGATCAAATTCTATATATATATATATAGTATTTATTCGGCCTTTGGAAGGGCTTATCAGTGGCCGGGTCTTAACATTGTCGCAACCGTGGGAGAGCCATGCTGAAGCATATGCTGACGCGCTAGTTGGGCCGGCTTACCCGGAGCGATACCACAGGCTCAAAGAATGCTCAGCGTGAAACGATACTTACGCACGGACTTATAGAGGTTCTTCTGCATTAGATTCTAATTAAGAAAACTATTTCGATGGTTATAAGTTGTATCTCTCTTTAAATTTTGTTTCTATATAAATATTGTTTATGACCTTCAAGAAAAGAGCCCATACTTTCCTTATAGGCCGGCAACGCACCCACGGCTCTACAAGGACTGAGGGTGTCCATGGGTGGAGGCCCGCTTGCCCTAGGTGAGCCTCCTGCTCGTTTTCCACCAATGGTATATTAAAAAAATATTCTTACTCGATTCTCTGTCGTCTTGCAGGTAAATAGCTTTATACTGACACTGGCAAAATTGTGATATAAATAATAAAATAAGAAGAAAATTCTAGATAAAAAAGATACGCAATATACCCGCATCTAATCTAGGACTAGGGGAGTCCGTGGGCTAAATCTTGCCCGATTTAAGTAAAATACACAATAATACCTGATTGTACAAAAGCCATCTCAATCTGTTTAGCCACGAGAGCCGCTGTATCATCATCGTTCGCCAGAATTACCAGTTGTGTTGTGATGAAGTGGCCTTCCGAGTCGAATGCATTTATCTTTTCATATGGCAGAGATACTCTGTAGAAATAATAATAAAGACTACTTTTCCTTGCTACAACATTTTGAGGATTTTTACTAACTGACATAAAATACGTTTATTATTTAACGATAGTATGGTAAGAGATCGCACTACACGGTGTGCAGCGTTGATGTGTTGTCGCTTTTTTACTTCGCTTAGGCGGTATACTGTCAAGAGCATCTAATATCACTCACTCAGCGAAACAGTAAAAATACGCGATTGTATTATGAGCCTATCTTGTTTTGAATTTCAGCCCAGCTTGTATTAATTTGATACATCTCGCCACCATACATTACCACCATTACTACCATTAGGTAGGCTTATAAGACCCTCGCAACTACGGGGCTCTTTTGTTTTTTTTAAAAGCACTTACAAGTCGCCTACCCCAAAAATATCAAGTGACCTTGTAATCAAAGAACGTAGCGGACATTCAGATCGATAACCCATGAACACCCGTTCAGATAATATGATGATAACAATTAAAATTATATAATTGCTAATTGTCAATTATTATCGCGTGAGTAACACATATTATTTATTAATATTAAAGAGGTAATGTTTGTGTGTTTGTCGTGTTGTATGTTGCCGATTCTTATCTGCTAATTGCCTTCTGAATCGGTGCTACGTTATAAAAGCTTCATTGAAGTCAAAATTTAATAAAAATATTTGGATTTTAACTAATTTAACGCCTTTAACTAGAGTAAAATCTCACCCTACTCAGTACAAAAAAAAACGATGGTATTCTGAGTTTGGTTTCACACGCCTTTCGCTTAGCCAGTACGGATATACGACAATTATCTTACTTTGCGTAAACGGCATAACAATAACACAATCCCGTGGGAGAGCCATGCTGAAGCATATGCTGACGCATTAATTGTGCCGGCTCGTCCGAAGTGTTACCACGGCCTCACAGAATGCTCAGCGTGAAACGGTATTTGTACTGTGTTACGCAGAGTGCCGCTTAAGCAGCGTAAATAACCGACAACGGAAGGAATGCACGGACTGTGCTGTTGTTAATGGGCGGCGGTGTTCTCTTACCATATAGAAGACACACCTGCTCCGTTGTCCGCTATACTATAAAAAACAGGGTGGTACTGTCTTTCGCTGAGTCAGCAAGGCTAATGTTACAATAACACAATCAAAGCTTGGATTAGGCGCAATTAATGACGGGCGTTGTCAGCCATATTAAATAAATTTCCCGTCATACCGAAACACTTCCGTCGTCTTCCACCATAGAGGTACTCCGATCACAATCAGTACACCAACGAAGGAGGCGCTCGCCCACATTCGGCTCCATTCTGAAAAGAGATGAACTTATATAAATAAAACTTCTTACTCAATAAAATCTATATAAACTTTTTTTATAGTATAGCGGATAACGGAGCATGTAGGTCTCCTATATGGTAAGAGAACACCACCGCCGGCATATTATAAATTATATTGTCATAAATGTACCTACTGCGAAAAAAAGGTTAATATATTTAAAAAAAAATAACTTAGTGATTCTAAAAAATGCAATTTGTAAATAGCTTTTATTTAAATATAAACGGCTAACGACCAGGAGGCTAACCTAGGGGAAGCGGTCCTCCAGCCATGGTCACCCCTAGCCCTTGCAGAGCCGCGGGTGTGTTGCCGGGCTTAAGTAAAATAAATCCAATTGTCGAATTGGCTCGGCCTACCAGCGCTACCCTTCGAAGAGCATATAAGTGTATTGTGTGGGTGTAATTGAGGGGTAAGTTTGGATCAATACTAAGCTAGGGGAGTTACATTTTTAAATCCCTCCAGTGAAATATCTATATGTACTCATTTTATAAAGAAGTAGAGTTTTTATGAAATTATAGGGGATAATCTCTGGATCTACTGTACCGATATTAAATATTCTGTCACCGATGGAAAGGCTATATATTAACATGAAAAATAAAAAGGATTTTCCGTGGTATTCGAATTAATGGTAGGTATGAAAAATCAATTTAATTGAAACAAGGATTATAGGTTGCATAATAAATTATCTTGCAAAGTACTTATACGATGCTAGAACCTTGTACTGAGGTCATATTTAACTACTCTAAATAAAAAAATATTAAATAATAATTCTTACAATCATTTTCTATCTGCTCTATAAGATATTTATATTCCATTTACATTCCTTTTATATATAATGATATATAATAGAGATTAATTAATGTATTTTTAATTGTATAGTGGGCAACGGAGCAAGCGGGTTCTCTATGGAAAAATGCGCTACAAACCAAGCTGTTTTGATTGTGTTGCTGGCTTTTAACGCCGCTTGAACGGTAAAATTTCAGGGTTGTAAGTCCTCACTCACTCGCGAAACAGTTTCCGTTTCTCGCTGGTATTTTGTGATCCCGTAGTATCACTTCGATCAAGCCGGCCCAATTCGTGTGTCAGCATGGCTCTTCTACAGGTAAGACAGAGTTAAGAAACTCGTCTGGCCACTGTCAAGAACTACCTACTAAAGATCGAAAAATTTATACATATTTTAAAATGGCATGAGAGTAATAAAGCATTATTCCCTTAGATGTGCACTTTGCTAAAATGTCTTTTCTGTCTCGTTTTCGCAACAACAAATCCAGTTCAACTAGAGGGAGATAGAGTATTCAAGACGTGTAGTTTAGTAGAAATCTTAGAAAATTTAATTAAAACAAGTCAATAAAACTTTTACTTAAAACATCAAAGAAATTAATTTTTCAAAATAAACTCTACAAATTTGAGAAATTTACTTGTTCTTCCAATTTGACTTGTGCACACCTTCAAAATAAATCACTATGTAGATATATAATATAATGTTGTCTCAAGATCTCAGGGCATAATTAAATGGCGTATCGTACGACGCAATAGAACAATATTGTATTCATATCGCATGTCATTTTGCGCTGTAATCCCGCGATCTCTGTTACATTGGTCTCAATTAACACTCGCCTGGGTGTTTGACATGTGCCCTCAGCCTCATTCCTTCATATTACCAGACTCTTCGTATTTACTGTCTATAAACTTTTATGCTGAATACGTGCTCCACTTATACGTGGGAGAGCCATGCTGAAGCATATCTGGACGCACTAACTGAGCCGGCTCGTTCGAAGTGATACCACGGGCTCACAGAATACTCAAATTGAAACGGTACTTGTAATGTATTTCGCTGAGTGTATTTTTATTTGTTTATTGTATTTTTAGTGTGTTGAGGATATCGGACCCCCTCTAAAAACGCCCTTTAAGTGGCGTAAAAAGCCGGCAACACCACCAACGCGCGGTTGTCCATGGGCGGCGGTATTCTCTTACCATATAGGAGATCCACCTGCTCCGTTGTAAGCTATATTATAAAAAATACTGACCGTATAGGTACACCTGTTTGCTTTAAATAATCATTTGGCTAAATTTGTACGCTATATTCTTATTTGAATGTGCTAATTACATAAATAAACGCACATTGGCCTAATTGCCACAGAAACCAATAACTAAGACATTGGATATATCATAAACACTTGGTTAATCAAATCTTATATGCAAATTTATAAATTAAACGGCAATTAATTAATTTAAATGTAAATTGTAACACACAATCTCTCGTTTTTTACAAACATCTATCTTACGATCCTAGCAACGGTTGCCATGCAGGGCGCGCGTAGTAAACGCGTTAAAATAATTCCTATCAAATAATCTTGATTTTCACGACTTTTTAATTCAGAGAAAGAAAAGTATTTAATCGGGCGGATCCATATATTAGCCAATATAGCTAAATTAACTGTATTTACCATGTATATATATGTAAACATTTTTTTAAATAGCTTTACCAATCATAAATACAAGACATTTTTATAGTCTCCTCTATTGGAAGAGATCGCGACCGCCCATGGACAACCGCGTAACAAACCGCACTTTAGTTGAATTGCCGGCTTTTTACGCCGCTTTAACGGTATAATTCCATGAGCCTCCGATATTCTAACTCTACTAGATTCTAGAGTTTACTAGATTAAATACAATAATTCATTTCAAGGAATTTGTATACATTTCTTCAACAAATTATCAAGAGAAATATCATCATCAGCTTATTATATCCACTGGTGGACATAGGCCTACCCCAAAGACCTATTGCGACCTAGAGCGATCTGGATGCAGCGGTTGCCCGCACCTTTATGAGATCGCCTTTCCATCGCGTCCTCACGTCCCACTGCATTTTCCGGTAAGCAGAGAAATATAACCGGCACTAAATAAATTTAAATCCTATATTTTGCAAAAGATAAGTCCTACTACTTACCCCAACAGTTCTTATACTATACTGTCGCTTGAGATTTGAATATTAATATCTCTAACTACTAAATGTTAATGTAAACACAGCATTAAAAAACCCACCTGAGTTTCTTGCTGTTTTCGTATATGCTTGTTCAAGAACTGTATCTTTTTTTAAAGGTGTATAAGTGGTTTAATTTAAAAATAAAGATTTGGACTTTAATATTTTTGTATGAAAATTATTCGAACATAACTACTTATATTTAGTCTGGTGATTAGCGTTCATAATTTTTCCAGTGCGATGTTGCTTACAGAAAATCGTGCAAGAATATTATCAGAGCTCAAAGAGAGATACAAATTATAACCATGAACCAATACTTTATTTAAGCATTCGTTTATCCGTGGGAGAGCCATGCCGAAGCATATGCACTAATTGGGCCGGCTCGTCCGAAGTTATACCACGGCCTCACAGACTCTACGTGAAACGATACTTGTACTATGTTTCGCTGAGTGAGTGAGGTTATCGGAGGGCCTTAAAAATGCAGCTTAAGGCGCGTAAAAAACCGACAAAACAACCAATGCGCGGACTGTGGCGCGGTTGTCCATCGGCGGCGGTGTTCTCTTACCATATAGGAGATCAACCTGCTCCGTTATCTGTTATACTATAAAAAAAAAGCATTTAGAGAGAACAGATTATAAATATTTACAGGTTATTACAGGATAATTAATGGAGACGAAAAACAGAATGAATACATATCTTCCACTATTGCAACTACAATGAACATCGTTCAAAAAAAGACGTATGGCGTCTTAAATTAAATTTCCAGTAATATTAAAAATAATTTTAGTATTTTAAAAATATGTATATTTAAAGTAGGCCATGGGTAACGCTTGTCAGCGTGGATTAAAATAATTTTCTATAACATAAATGAATACACATATTTTGAGACCATTCCTATCAGTGTAAATATATTCCATACACACATAAAAACAATGCAGATATAATATAAAAAATAATACATAAATTACATTGCAGAAAGACCAAGAACTACTAATAATCACTATCTAATTAGTTAGGTTATTAAAAACATACAATCAATCACGTGTAACTACGGCTTACACTCGTTTAGGCTAGGTGTGTCCATGGGCGGGTGCCTAACCTTGGTGAGCCTCCTACTCGTTTGCAACCATTTCCATAAAAAAACGAACACACAATAACACTAATAAAAACAGTAAACAAATCTAAAATACGTACCAGGCGGCATGCCTCTAAAACTGGTTCTCAAAATATCACTTAATCGCGGAACTGACGAACGTGCGTGCCCTGCTCGCGGCGTGGCCTTTACGCATTAAAAAAAAACAAAAAAGCCGACCGAGCCATACGTCAGTCGAGCACAGGCCACAGTCCGCATCTGACGCGCATTCGTTACACCCGCCGCCAAAATACGTCGAGTGAAGTTTTATATTGTGAGAACAGAAAAATTCAACTCATCGGTAAGTTATACATATTTATCAATTGTTTATTTAAAACAACACAGGTTAGTTAAACTGTATTTGTTAACTAATACAATGTTATTAAATGAATTTTTAATTTCCCATACGAAATGACCTACGCAAATATATTGTTCGCTTATCAGCCCAAAAATATTCTAGCCACGTTGTGGTTACAATAAAAAAGCTATAAAGTTTTGATGATATTTGATAACATTATCCTGAACATACAATAAAAACCGTTGAAGCCTGCATATCAATGAATTAATTTGCAATTAATTACAGCCCAAGTTTTATAAATATTGAATTTGGTTTTAAATAAAAATAAGTTAATCGTAATGCAATTTACAGTTTAGAAATGTTGTAACAAAACTAATTATCAATACTTAAAAATTAATATTCTCTGCAAGGGTATATTTAAAAATAATACTAAAGATTAAAAAAACAAAGGTATAATAAAGTAAACACGAGCGAGTAAACTTATTATTAACAAAAACAAATTATTTAATATGTAAAATAGTTTAATAATGAAACCGATAATTTATTACGTAATATTTCACAACACGTTGAAAATAATAATAATATTTATATCATAATTTAACTATTCATTAAATCAATAATAATTTGACGTATCTCAAAGCTTTTACTTTCTGCTGACGTACAGACACATTTACGCTGTCAACAAATACTTACGTAACTATAAAAACATGAACATAGTTGTCAATTGCCATTCTAGTAATAACGAAAATATATATTTTTGCCTTTTCTATAGTTATACCCAACTTGGGGCCCACGCCCTACACGCACAATTTGGCCCTACAATTTGATTCGTAAGGGGGTGATACTACAGTTCAAAAATAAACTCGACACGCCTATAACCCTCTCGCTCCGATGTATTTAACAAAGAAAAAAAATATATAAAAAAATGATGTAAATAACCCTTAGACATAAAACGTTTGACTACCAATATCTCAACTGTGTATATAATCTTTACGGTAAAAGTTAACTTAAAGGTTAAGAAGCATTGATTTAGACTGTATAAATGAATGTATATATTTGAGAGTTATGCGGTTTAATACCTAACTACCATTTCACGCTGAGTATTCTGTGAACCGGTGTTATCACTTCCGACGAGACGGCCAAAATAGTGCATCTGCATGGCTCTCCATCGGGTGCGAAAGTAAGACACTCGCCCGGCCACTGTCAAGCCCTTCCAGAGACCGAATAAATTATAATATATGTATTAAATTATAATTGTCCGGACCGGGATTCGAACCCGATACCCCTTCGCTTCATGGTAGATTTATTAAACAAATTAGCAACGAGAGCTCTCACAAATTGTGCGCTGCCGAAAATTAGTTTTTCGGATCTATTCTATTAGAAAAGTCTATATTTTTTAATATATAGCGGATATCAAAGACGGGTGACTCCTGATAATAGAGGATTACGGCTGCCCATGGACATACACGCCGCAATTCGCGTTTTCGTCTCGCTGACTATTCACCGCTTAAACGGTAAGCTTAACTTGTTGGGATTCCGGTGTCATCACTCAGAACTGTACAAGTGCCATTAGACGCTAGTATTTTTTAGGCACGTGATATTTTTTTAATTATATAGCGGGTAAGAGTGCAGGCGGATCTTTATGGTATGAGATCACCACCAGCAATAGTGATGGCGGCTTTTACGCTTATTCCACACTTATTATGCGATACACATTAATTGTGCGAGAGCATATGCTTAAAAATACCCCACGATGTATAACTCTGTACGACCTAGTCCAGTTAATGCGTCAACATGGCTCTCCCATCAGGAAGATAATTAAGATCCCCGGCCGCTGTCAAGCCCTAGACCAAATGAACATTCTATTAAGACAGAAATTAGAAGCCGATATGTCACGTTAATATCACTTCAGAACAATAAAGGTGTTATTATAAGACACTAACCGATTGTTCAAAACAGTACTTAACTCAACAAAAGGAGAATATATAGTGTTTAAAAATATATAATTTGATATAACAATTGTTCGTATAAAGGGACATTGTTGTGATGATGTACAAGAATTTAATTTATAAGCGAGGTCATACTATTGCTCATATCATTATTAATATAATATTTCTTGAAGTGAAGGCTTCTTTAGGCGCGTTAAGCGTTTTTAGAGGGAGAAAACTTATAGGTTCGCGTCACTGACATGCAAACGCTTATAGTATATCTATAGCTATGAGTAGTCAAACTGGCGCACGCGCAGTGGTCTATGTACACGTGTACACTAATACGTTAAACGACTGTATCGTGTGCGCGTTGTACGTTTGAATGGGTTTAATTTCATGAGTTCACGTCACCAACATGCTATAATAGCAGTACATTTTTTAGTTTGTATGTTATTGTAATCGTGTAATTAAATGATTACTGTTAACTTAGCAAACTTAGCAGATGACAAAAATCTATCATTAATTGAATTTTTGTCTAATAGAAAATTCAGTACTACGAAGTATAAAACGATGGTCGATGCGGTTTTTACAAGATATTTAGATAAATCTCAAGCAAAATATTTGTTTCATACTTCAGTTACCATAAGCCTATTGTATCTCTTTTAGAATGCAATGAAATGATTGAAAGTACAAATAAGTATTTATTAATATTAGATTATAATCTAAGTATTGTCGAAATTTATGATGAACATGATAAAAATAATGTTAAAATTTATGTTATTGAAATGAGTAATTAATAATGTATAATTTTAATAATTAATAATTAAGAAAAATTAGTAATTAGTAATGACATTGAAATGGGTAGAAATTAGTACAAATAATTAAGATAATTTATATTTATAATATATTAATTATAATTTCAAACCATTTGTATTTATATAATGTTCTGGAATTGCCCAACAAATAATATTTTGATAAATAAATAAAGCAAAAATTGCATATAATTTCAATAAGTAATAAATCTTAAGTTAATAGTTTTCACTTCTATCGGCGGTCATGGGGACTGTCTGCTTTTTTTAAATAATAATCGGGATACAAACGAGTAGGCGTATCTAGGATAAAAATCCGCCCATGGACAGGAATTGGACTTAGGTAGCCTCATAGTTAAATGGTTTAATAGGTCTGCCATGCAGCGAGCGGTATCGGGTTCGAAACCCGGTCCGAAGGGCTTGACAGTGGCTGAACGACTGTGTTTCACAGAATGAGTGACGATATGGGAGGTCCTTAAAAATGCCGCTTGACCTGCGCAAAAAGCTGGAATCACAATTCCCGAACAGTGGCTTAGTTCATGGCCGGTGGTGTTTTCTTACTATATATTAGACCTGCTCCATTGTCCGGTATAGTATTAAAAAAATGTCATATATATATATTAATTTATATTATAACATTACTTTTATCCCCATGAACCAATAATTTATCCTCTTGCTCTATGTCTATATGCAATTGCACATGAGCATGAATCTGAGAACGTTTCTACCCCGCGAATAACTAAAGCAGTATTGATCCTATTAACATCCCATAAGTGCACATTCGTACTAGAAAACCTAAGCCGCCTGCCAAGCGTGGCGATTATGGCAAATACCCGCATTGGAGGCTGGAAGAAGAGGCGTATGTCCACCAGTGGATTACCTACGGCTGAAATGATGATGATGATGACTTGATGTTTGTCGTACCACAACTGGCCGTTTTTAACTACTATGTGGTATCAGCAGCTTGCTTTACAAAACAATACGATTTCGGGACCTTCAAAAAAAGCTTACTTATCCCTAAAACGTCGACAAAGACCTGCGGCACAGCAGGCACGGAGGACCGCTTATCCTAAGTGCCCTCCAACCTAAGTGTCCTAAACCTCCTGCTCGTTTGCCTCGCAATTTACTTAATAAAAAAGATTTAATGAAAACGCTCATGTCACCCTTGACATTACCACTTCGCTTACGTATCTGACGTAATTCCTTACGTAATACGTGGAAAATGTAATACAGGAAGGAAGGAAAATATCGTTCGATGTATTTGCATAAGCTAAGCATAAATGTAATATACAAATATGGACTACTTACATAGTCTATACTCATATCAGAAAGATAAAAGATATGTTTGTTTGCATTACAAAGGTTTCGAAACAACTTAATCGGATAGCTTATGAGAGCCTCGTAGCTAAGTCATTTAATAAGTGAAGCGAGGGTTATTGGGTTCAAATCCCATTACGGACAACAATAAATTATTTTTTAATTTATATTTCATTCGCGCCCTGGAAGTGCTTGACAGTGGCCAGGCGAGTGTATTTATATTCTCGCACCCGTGGGAGAGCCATGCTTAAGTATATGCGTACGCACAAATTGGGCGGGCTCGTCCGAAGTGATACCACGGACTTAAAGAATTATCAACGTGAAATGGTAGATGTGCTTGAAACGGTGTTTCTACTGTGTTTCGCTCAGTGAGTGAGGATATCAGAAGGCCTTAAAAATATCGCTTAAGTGAATTAAAAATTTGATAAAACAACCAGTACGCGGACTTTGGCTCAGTTTTTCATGTGCGGCGATGATCTCTTACCATATAGAAGATCCACCTGCTCCGTTACCCGCTATAACATAAAAAACTATTTAAGAAATCGATTCTTTCCGTGGAAAGCTACACTAACTTCGAGTCACACAAGTTTCTTTATTGCATAGTGGATAACGGATCAGGCGGGTTTCCTATATGGTAAGAGATCGCCGTCGCAAAAAGACAACCGCGCCACAATCCACGCTTTGGCTTTTCTATTTTTAACTAATATCCTTACCATTGCATATCGTGATCATCTTAGTTGTATTGGTAAGTTTAACATAAAAAACGCTTAAAGGCGTGGCTAAATTCCCTAAACGACCGATGCGGTTCAATAGAAATCCCATGCTCTTAATTATGGCAGTCCGACCGTGACGTCGGCCTTGCGAAAATCCTTTGTGATTAATTCAAGATTTACAACAAGAAACGAATCGCTTTTATTTACCTCTCGACGCGGTTTATTTTCTATTCAATCTTTAAATAAACAAACGTATAAGCATACTTATGATCTTCTGCCCATGGACACGATGATGCAAACGAACAAGAGCTTCAGTTAGGATTAGTGTTCACCCCTAACAGGGCCGCAGTCTTTACAGGTTACATTTTTTTTTTTGAAATGACGAACCCTGTTGGCATAAGGCCTCCACAGTTTCTCGCGGACATTTAGGGCAACCGTAGGCTCGGCGAGAATTGGGTTTTGCCGCGACTAGCACAAGGGCGTCTCCAGCGAGACACAAACCTCGGCTTGTGCCGTCTAAGCGGCCGTTCGGCAACTCACCGGCGTAGGCGTTGCGACATATATCGGACCTCGCCTCCGTTTCCGGCGGGGCGGAAAAAGATAGATAAGCTATTCTTCTGATTATTTCTTCTCATTATAAGAAATCAGAAATATATCTCCGCAGGAAAAAGATTTTATAGTAGTGGTGAATGGTATAAAATGCCTAAAATAGCGCGATGCCTGCGTTTTTACTTAAATTCAAAATGCTGTCTTTTAATTTAAACTTCGCCATTTTACAGTTACTAAAATTGTGCGTCACTTCAATTATAACAGAGCAAGATTATCCGTCGTACGTTATTTAAATTCAGTTTAATGAGAGATCAACTTTCTGAATGATATCATTTGCCGCATTCTTTATGACATACTTACGCAAGAGATTAACAATTACGTCTTAATCGCAGAGATGATAATAAATGCAGAAAAATAGTAGCTGAGAAATTGAGATACTTGGGGCAAGATGGAGTTCAAGTGTACCTACCTATTGCCAGATGGAGGACGTATCGAAAGACTTTTTCGGATAAAAAAGCAAGGGTTCTCAAACCAAGTTTTGATTGCATTAGGTAGCCTTTAACAGTATAACTAAACGAAACAGTACAAGATGATTCCCTAATCACATTCTATGAGCCCGTGGCGACATTCCTTACAAGCCGTCTCAATTACTGCATCAGCATGGCTCCTCTTTTGGAATCAGCTAACTTAGGATAGAGTTTGCCTCATTTCTTCTTCTTAAAACTTTTTATTTAGTAGAGAAATTGAGACGTTTAACACACCCTCCTTTGTTGGAGCAGTCAAAAAGATAAACGCTGCTTGGCAAACACCTTCATATAGGTCACGGCGCAATGGATTCTTGCTCCAAATAAATAACTATAGTCTTCCCTGTTTACTTGTATATACTTTGCCCAAATGCAAGACCAAGATCAAGACCGCCTAGTTCAGCAAGAGCAAGACTGACCGTGTAAGACTTGAGCAAGAACAAGACAAATCCTGCAAGACTCGCGCCCCTTGCAGCTCTCTTTTGGCAGTGATTTTTGGAATTTCTCTTTAAATCTTTAGACATATTTTATAAATCTGGTTGGTCATTACTATGGCTATGCTAATTCAACCTCAAAATGTTCCTA
>DWCF01002676.1:0-22844 GCA_018230265.1 Delias oraia | reverse complement strand
AATTACATACACAAAAATAATATGTTCTGATTAATATGTGGTTATATAGGTAACTTTAATATATAAATAAATAAATAAATATGATATGTGTTACATGAATTTACGTGAGAATTTATTTTATTATATCAATTAATAAAGAGGGTAAGTTTGTGAAAATAATTCGAAAATTTAAAGATAAAGTAATGAAATGGATATTTAAAAATATATAGATACATATATTAATAACATTTTACTAATTTTTACTTACATTTTTTGTTGTTACTGGAGTTAATGAAGCTTTAATAGAAATGAAATAATATCACAATTCTAGTTACTCATTAACTAAACAAAATATATAAGTTTTGATAGAAAAGCATAATAAAAAAACTACTTACATGTTATTGATAACAAACAAATCCAAATCAGTGAAGTCATTTTAATTTGTCAAATTAGCAATTTTTTAATATTTTCAAGTAATTTGTTGTTTTTTATATGGATTAAGTTTCGGTTCTCTTAAGTTTTTATCTTTGTGCTTTGAATGTTGAGGCAGATCATTGCGCAATTGCACGATAGATTTAATTATCGCATTCGCAAATAAGTTGGTTTGCCACCGATCAGTGCTCACCGGTCACAGCTCACACGAAAATTTGTAAGAATCAGACACAATATTACAATAACTATACTACTATAACTTGACACATTGCATGAAAAGTACATTTTACACGTAAAATTTAATAAGGTCAAAATACGTAGTTTAAATCATTGCTGCCGGTCTTAAGGCCTTTACAGCCGTTGGCTCGCCGTGAATTTGATTTTTAGCCGCGACTGGCCCAAGGGCGTCTTCTGGGAGACAAGAATCTCGGCTTAGGCCGTCGCGGGGTCTTGTGCCATCTGAGCAGCCGGTCGGAATCTCACCGGGGTGAGTCTGGCGACATAGCTAGGCCCTTGCCTCCGTATCTGACGAAAATGTGGATCGGAAAATAATTTGTTTGTGCCTGTATAAAATCAAATTAAATAATGTTGAACTTAGATTGACATAATTTGTGTTAAAGGTTAATCATAATAATAAAATCGCTATAGATTTAAACAAACAAAAATTTCGTTATCTACCGCGCCATAATTGACTTCGACAATTTCTAATTGTGCTGAATTAGCAAACGTTGATGGTTTCACTATAGTAATACTTGGTTTTTTAATAGTTTTAAGTGTTTTGGACAGAACATCATCTGGCATTATGGAAAATTCGTTTTAAAATCTTTAACTGTTTTCTTATAAAAAGCAAGGAGTTTAAAGTGGTTGGACCTAGCATGTTCCTCGTTCTTTTTAATATTTATTTGACTGAACATTTGTTCCACTTCTGTATAGGAATGTGGCAATTCGATTTTTTCGAATATTAAATAAGCCGCTTCTTATTTAATTACACTACTGAAGTTAGTTCAGCTTTGCTTAGAAATAGTAGCTAAATTTATTTTAGTCACTAGATCGATAAAATAAGTCGCTAAATTCATCAAAAATCCGTTAAACTACGTCAGTGATTGAATAAGAAAAATAAATGCCGCCAAAACAAATGAGGGGTTTTTCTTGAGTGGCGACTGC
Source organism: Delias oraia (assembly GCA_018230265.1). NCBI lineage: Eukaryota > Metazoa > Arthropoda > Insecta > Lepidoptera > Pieridae > Delias > Delias oraia. The sequence continues at coordinate 21,269 of DWCF01002676.1, read as the reverse complement.
GTACCGCCACGCGATGGAAAGACGATCTCATAAAGGTCGCGGGCAACCGCTGGATCCAGATCGCTCAAGATCGCAATAGGTGGACGTGTTTGGGGGAGGCCTACGTCAAAAGTAGCCTTAAGAGGCTGATGATGATGATGATGATAGTTTTTTAGTACTCTGTGGACATACCATGCAAAAAGTTTAATATTGTCTTTAATTTGTTCGGGTTTATTGTCAGTTACTTTGTACTGTCATCGCCCAACGGTAATACTTAGTTGCTCATTTGCCGTTTGCAAATGTAGGTGCAATTTATTCTTTTTAAATTTTCGAAGTGTTTTAACTTTAATAAATATTTTTTAATTCACTTAAAGTACTTTATGGGGTTATTCTTTTGAAATTATTCATTTTACTAATTTCATATTTAACTAAAAACTTTTCATTTTTAAACTTGATTCTAGAAGTTAGGACTGATCGTGTTTTGTTTGTTGAATTGCACCTTCGTTACAAAACGTTTCTACCTTAATTCTAGGTGTGTCAGACAAATATTAATGAAGTGTTTTATTAATTGCACATAGCGTAGGAACAGTGAAATAAAGTGGTATGTTGTAACTAAGAAATGACATTATCTCGTGTTGAATTTAAATATCGGTATCGTATAGTTGAGTGAACAGCGTGTGATTTCTCAGTGAATGCGACAAATGTGAGTAAAAGTTCTACTTCATAACTGTAATTTAGTAGCAACTTTATGTTGAATTCATGCTTGAACGAGTATTTTGTAAATTAATAGATTCAAGTTAGATTTATATCTATATCGACGTAGTCTTATTAGAATACGAACAATCAATATTTTTTGATAAATGCTTTCTTTATAAGTACTTAAAATAAAAAAATTGCGTGTCTAATATTGAAATTAATTAACATGATCTAATGTCAAAATTAATTTCCACTATCTTTCTTTGCCATAAGAAATATTAGAATTACATATGAAAAAATCTTACATAAACTTTTTTATAGATAACAGTGTGATCCACTCAGTACCTGATGTCCAGCAGAAGGTTCTATGAGTTTGGCTGAGACATGCAGTCATGGCCAGAGGCAAAACACTGTACTCTCTAGCTGTTGTCATACTTGGATTTATGTGTTTCGTTGTTGGTGCCATTGCCATAGGATTACCTACTTGGGGTTATTATTATAGCTGTAAGTATTTGAATAAATTATTTATTTTAGAAAAATGTAAATAATTCTGTCAGCTTTTAAATATGAAGTCAATCCTTGTAGAGCGCTGTATATAAATGAGTTGAAATATTGTTTTTATAATTAAATTAAATTACTGCACTTATATGATACTTTACCTGTTACCAAATGTTTTATTATTTTCAATTTTATTATTTTATATAACTTGCACAAACTACTAAAATTGGTTTTGATATCAATTGGTAATTAATAAACATTTAAAAGTATGACTGTACAGAACTCAATTTCAAATTCATACAATCATCATAAACCCATATCATCCTAACATAAGCTTGACTAATTCTTTCAGATGATTCTGACATTGCACTCTCCCTGCAGTCTTACTATTGTAAGTAATTGGTTCTTATTAGGCATAAAGTATTTAATTTTATATTCTATGGGTCCTATTCAGTTTACTTTTAAATTAATTTGGTTGGTGAAGGTTCTTATTTTTTGGCTGCTGTGACTAGTGTTACAACGTTACCAGTGTCGGTATAATGCTATTTACATAAATAACAACTAAAAATAGAGCAATTTAAATTTTTTTAAAAGGGAATATAAAGTATACATATAAATAAAAGATACCGATACACCAAAGACAAGCTTAGAGAGAGGTTTATAGTAGGAGTTATTATTTATGATCCATGAACACTTTTAATAATAGACAATATTGTTTGACATCAGTTTTATTTTTTGAATTATGTTATTAAATAAATATTAATTTATAGGCACTGTTTAGACGATATGGTAGTTTTATTAAATAAGATTGCATCTTTTTATTTTCTATCTTGTTTAAGTAATTCTTGCACATGGCTGTGCAAGAAGTACCATTTAGCAAAATGTAAGACATGAATAAAATTTGTGAATGTGGTTATTATGTGGTATCTTCATTAAATTTTTTTCCAAGTATTTAATGTCGGTTACTATTTTTATAATATATATATATATATTTATTTTATTGTGATGATCTTTGCCATCTTCTAACAAAACTCCCACAACTATAATTGACATTGTAACTTTAATCTAATTATGCCTTTCTTAGTGTTGTTCTAAAAAATATTTAAGATTACGTATTTAATTTTATGTTTCATCCGTATCACCTCGATGTTTGTCACAACTGAGCATCAAACCAAAACAACATGGGAACCTTCCAAAAAAGAGCCTACCTATCAACGGACTCGCTGCCCTGCAGTGGCTAGGAGTGTCCATGAGCGGAGAACCGCTTATCCAACGTGAACTCTCCTGCTTGTTTGCCTTCGTTTCCATAATATAAAAAAACAATGACACAAAATCTAAGTTAAAATTTTTCATTTTTAAATCAATATTTTGAAATATCTAATCTGCTCTCAAATTTCATGCATACTGGGTAAATTAATGTACGTATTAACATAACATTCCGACCGTTAAACATTTAAATTGCCACGTTCGTTATCTATTTTTAAACAACAAGAAAAAACCGGATTTACCAACGGAAGCTACCAGTCCTAAACAAAGTGGGACGGTAGAATCTGCTATACATTGTCTTGCTTTTACCTTTCTAAAGCCCTATCACGAGGTTAACGGGAAATAGTTCGCTGTTTTTACGTTTCAAACATTCGTGACGAGATTGACGCGATTGTAATTATAAAATGTGAGTGGATATACCTGCTATGGTACGGCTTTAAAATTAGTTTTTTATCGTATAGTGGATATCGGAGCAGGTGGGTCTCCTATATGGTAAGAGAACACCCCCGCCCATGGACAACCGTTCCACATTCCGCGCATTGTTATTTAGTTGTGTTGCCGGCTTTTTATGACACTTAAGCTGTATTTTTATGGGCCTCCGATATCCTCACTGACTCTGCGAAACACAGTAGAAGCACCGTTTCAAGTCAACTACCAAACATTTTTTTTAAATTGCTAACGCTGTCGGCATAAGGCCTTCACAGCTTTTCGCGGACTTTTGGGGAGAGCCGTAGGCTCATCGAGAATTTGGTTTGTGCCGCGACTAGCACAAGGACGTCTCCTGCGAGACACGAATCTCGGCTCGGGTCAGTCGGAAGCTCACCGGGGTGGGCTTTGCGACATATCGGTCCTTGCCTCCGTTTCCGGCGGGGGCGGTTTTTAACGCGGTCACTACCAACCATTAATTCACGCTGAGTATTCTGTCAGCCTGTGGTATCACTTCTTACGAGCCGGCCCAATTATTTATATCTACATAACAACAATTATATCTACATTATTTAAATAAATATGAGAAATGTTAAGTTAAGAACAGACAATATGTTATATTATATACCGCAAGTTACACATGGTTAAATAAGGGAGAATGTATAAGGATTTTACATTCATTTCACTTGTTTTAATTTATAGCGGGCAACGGAGCAGACGGATCTACTTCCATGACACGAGATCTCTGCCGCCCATGGTTAACCGCGTCACAATCCGCTTGGCTTTTTATTCCGATTCAGCAGTATATTTCCTATCCTCTGATCTTCTTACTCAGTTAAACAGTACAAGTACATTTTCACGTTGGTGTTGTGTGAGCCTGTGGTACGTCGAACGAGGTGGCCCGATTAGTGTGTCAGCATGTCTTTGCCACGGGGAAGATAGTGTTAACACACTCGCCGGGACACTATCAAGCCCTTACAAAAAATTTTTTTATATAGACTGGTGTTGTACCGTGATATCCGTTGTACTGGGTACAACGGATATCACGGTAGCAAGGCTACGTTTTTTTATTTCAAACTAGTGGACTGAGCAGACTTCATCCTGCCCGGAATGCAGCCCAACGGGTCCAATTATAAATCCTCAGCAATCCATAGGCCCACTTAACCCGTGGAAAAGCCATGCTAAAGCATATGCTGACGCACTAATTGGTATGGCTCGTCCGAAGTGATACAACGGGCTCACAGAATACTCAGAGTGAAACGGTACTTGTACTGTGTTTCGTATAGGGAATGAGGATATCAGGGGCCCTTAAAAATGCCGCTTAAGCGGCGTAAAAAGCCTGCACTACAACCACGCGCGGACTGTGGCGCGGTTGTTCATGGGCGGCGGTGTTCTCTTACCATATAGGAGACCCACCTGCTCCGTTGTCCGCTGTATAATAAAGAAAACCCGAAAATCAAATACATCAAGAACATACCCCATGCAAAATAGAGGCAATAATGACGTCGAGTTGCGGAAACAAGCCCGTCTTACAATTATAAATTATTATGCTCCATTTTTGTATTCAGATAAAAAGTAGCCTATGTCCCACCAATTTCAAACCAAATTAGTTCAGTCGTTCTTGAATTATATACAGTGTAACTAACACGACTTTCTTTTGTATATAGTTAGCCATATTGGAGATCTGTATGATTATAGACTATTTAAATCGTTTAACATTAAAATCACGTCGAGAGTCCTTATGCTGAATTGATAAGTGTAATTCAAGTGAGATATTTGCTTTGCAATTTCTTGACGTTTTTCGACGTTACCCGCCCACGTTACTCGGTGCATTTTAAAATGTGATCCGCCCGCCAAACGGGGCATTGACCCCCGGGACCTTTGTCACAAAACTTGTACTGATATACCACCATGTTGCTTATGGCGTTGCATGCTTGTAGATACCGTACGTTCAACTCAGATGATGTTACTGATTTAAGTTAACAGACGGTCATTACTTATAGTCTCCTATGTGTTGAATCTAATCTCAAATATATAACAAAATAACTATGTATATAATACGACGTTCAAGGTACAGGTAATTTTTTCATGAAATACCTTCAATAATTTGATGTTATAACCGATTTTATGTATTTTAAATTATCATATATTTACGCTATATGAATCATGAAGTATATAAGAAAATAACGTAACAATAGATATTATGGCGTTCATGGTGGCGGATATTTTTCATTAAATACCGTACATTCAATTTTGATGGTAGTAATACTATCGTAAATTAAATAATAATTTTCCCGTGGGAGAGCCATGCTGACGCACTAATTGGGCCGGCTCGTCCGAAGTGATAACACGGAATCACAGAATATTCAGCGTGAAACGGTACTTTTAGTGTGTTTTGCTGTGTGAGTGCGGATAGCAGAGCCCTTATAAGTGCTACTTACGCGGCGTAAAAAGCCGGCAACACAATCAATGCGCGGACTGTGGCCCGGTTGTTCGGTGGGATTGTTCTCTTACCATATAGGAGACCCACCTACTCCGTCGTCCGCTATAAAATAATAAAACTAAATTCATAAATACCAAAGATATTATTTACTTCAAATTATAATATATTTCATATATTCTATGTAATGGATTTAATTCTAAATGTAAATAAATCATACATAAATCATACTACGTTCAAAGTGAAAAGTACTTGTTAATGTTAAAAAAAGGAAAAGGTAGTGTTTTAACAGTAAAAATCTCGTATATGGTATACGACTCTTAGATAATACACATGTTCTAAAAAGTTTTTACACACGACAAGTAGTTTTAATTGAAGGAAAGCAAAGCGTTTTGCTTAACGGAGAAAGTTAACGCTGTTAATGGTACATTTTCTATCATAACAAAATCAAGTAGCTTCTATGATCAATTATGGCGGAAGGTTTTCTCGACGTCTCGATATTGACATGTAGATTTATCACCTATACGTACGACAAACGAGAAAGTCGCGACTCTACAAGGTGAAGTGACAGATATTCCTTACACTGATTTTATATATTGTACTTCTGATACGTTACGCAGAATCAAATATTTGTATGAAATATTAGATTTTTTTTTTATTTTTTAAATAAAAAATATATCTTTTAATTTATTTAAATCTTGTATTAAGAACGAAAAAATAAACGTTAGAGTATCTAATATTAATGTGATTTTTTTTATTTTTTTTATGGTATAACGGACAACAGATCAGGTGGGTCTCCTAAATGGTAAGATTACACCGCGGCCCATAGGCAACCGCGCAGCTGTTGGTGTCCGCGCATTGGTTGTGTTGCCGGCTTTTTACACCGCTTAAGTGGCATTTTTAAGGGTCTCCAATATTAAGGATATTGGAGGCCGAAGGCTCACTCAGCGAAACACAGTGGAACCGCCGTTTCAAGTACAAATACCATTTCACGCTGAATGTTCTGTTAGCCCGGGGTATCACTTCGGACTAGCTGGCCCAATAAGTGCGTCCACATATGCTCCAGCGTGGCTCTCCCACAGTATATAAAGTATGATTATATTTTGCTACTTATTCAAATCAAAAGTTGTATTTGGCTGAGTGAATGACGATATCAAAAGGCCCTTGAAAATATAGCGCTTAAGCGGTGTAAAAAGCCGGCAACACAACCGAAACTGCGGTCGTTCATGGGCTCTTACCATAGACTAGACCCGTCTGCTCCGGAGCTATACCTTGAAAATTTGAAATAAAAAAATTACTGAGTTTCTTGACTGTTTTTAGATGACTGTCAATACAGTCTGTAACTTTAAATTTTAAGTCGTTCATTATTATTATAAAAAGGTGAAAATATTATGTATGCTAAATAAATGTATTAGAGTTCTTTGTATGTCGAGTTTGAAATTCAATTTCAAACAATATTCCTTTTACACATTTAGGCTATTTAAATTAATGTCACTAAAATTCCACAGTGAAGAAGATACCTTTTCTCGCATAAAGACTCAGTTAAACATAAGCTGAATACCTCGCCGGCACCGATACCTCGAAATTGCAAATTGAGGTCAAATTTGCAACATAACAATACTTAGAATGGTTCACTAGAATTCCTTGTACGTAGGAGATATGGCACCTTCAGTCGTTCAATAATTATGACTGATCAAACGGAAAATCAATTAATTACAAACAATACAGACTATACGGTTTTTTTTTACATTCGACAACAACAGAAGAATGTTGTTACGAAACTGTGGGATTGTTTTAATGTGCGCCGGAGCCGGTCGCTTGCACCAATATTCACGTTTAGAACAGGTTTTAAAGATGCCACATTTATTTTGTAGGCTAGTTTCGGCTTGTATCTCCCACAGCTAAAGATATAATATGTACCATTTTTCAGACTCTCCAATTTTAAACTTTGTAATATTTAAACGCTGTTTCTAAGTGTTTCTCTTATTGTAGATTTGCAAGAAAATGCTTCGGCAACCTTCTTTGAGAGTCTCGTAGCTAAGTGATTTAATACCTAAGACTACCATGAAAAACTATCGGCTTCGAATCCCGATCAGGACAATGATAAATTAGAAATTGATTCGATCACTGGAAGGGTTTGGTAGTGGCCGGGCGATTGTCTTAATGTTGTCTCACCCGTGGGAAAGCCATGTGATACCACGGACTCTCAGAATACTCATCGTGAAATGGTGCTTCTACAGTGTTTGGCGTAAAAAGCTGGCAACAGAACAAATGCGCGGAATGTCGCGCGGTTGTGCATTGGCAGCGGTGTTCTCTTCCCATCTGTCCGCTATTCCTTAAAAAAAGAGCGTGCCTATTCTTAAAAGCCCGGCGACGCACGTATGGCTCTGCATGAATATCTCCATATGAGGAAAATGTTTCGGCCCAATTTGCCGCTTCCTAAAGTTCTACGCAAGGCCTTCTGATAAATCCACTACTGGTTCCAAGTTATAGAGTATATCGAAAAGTGGTGGATAACGGAAGTTTACATTCCGATTCCAACCGTCCAGCAGTAACTTTATCAATTGTTTGATAATATTTTACTATAGCGTAACTGATGTTTTGTTTGGTTCTGCGGTGTGACAGTGTTAGATTCTTGTTGAATACAATCGCTCACATGAAATGACCTTCTCCGGCTTCCTGAAAATGTATTCTTTCTTTAATATTTTTTTTAAATATATGAGTTATATTAAGTTGTAGGTAAAATTAGTATTTCCTAATTATATCTTGCCTTATTTAGCGCTAACGCTGTCGTGTTCTTTGAATGCAATGTGATCTAATGAAATAAAATGATATTAAAACCTAATGGCGAGAAAGAGTGATAAAAACTTATCTTAAATTAAATACTTAATTTCGTTTATAACTTGTGTGAATTGAGAGGCGTTATTTTTATCGCCGTTTCGTTATTTTCACACCTTAAGTTTTTTTTTATTATATAGCGGATAACGGAGGAGGTGGGTCTCCTATATGGTAATAGAACACCCCCGCTTATGAACAACCGCGCCACAAAAGCGCCTTGGTTGTGTTGCCGGCTGTTTACGCCTTTTAAGCGGCACTTTTAAGGCCCTCCAATATCTATGAGTATTCTGTGAGCTCGTGGTATCACTTCGGACGAGCCGGCCCAATTAGGACGTCAGCATATGCTTCAGCATGACTTTCCCAGGGTGCGACATTAATAAGACACTAGTCTGGCCACTGTTAAGCCCTTCCAGAGAAAAAATAAATTATAAATTAAATTATAATTGTCCGGATCGGGATTCGAATCCAATACCTCTCGCTTCATGGTACACTTTTAAAACCATTAAGCTACGAGGCTCTCAAAAAAAACTTAGATTAAATAAGTGTTTTAAAATATGTAATGCCTCTATTATCTTTTAAACAGATTACTCAGCGTGAAACGGTACTTGTACTGTATTTCACAGAGTGAGTGAGGATATCGAAGGTCCTTAAAAGTGCCGCTTAAGCGGCGTAGAAAGCGTAAGACTGTGGCGCGGTTGTTCATGAGCGGCGGAGTTCTCTTACCATATAGGAGACCCACCTGCTCCGTTGTCCGCTATAGAATAAAAAAATATTTATTCTGCGTTCTCTCTATGTTGTCTGTCCATGGGTGGAGGACCGCTTATCCTAGGTGAGTCTTCTGTTCGTTTACCATCGTTTCCATAAAAAAAACCACTGTGTGCAGAAATGCACTGCATGTCTGAATAATTGAAACTACGGGCCTTTTGTGCGTATCGCAGCATGACGTTGCAAGTCTGCCAGGCAACGACCTCCGTCTTAGGAGAGCAGTTTTTGCTCAGCTTTTGTTCATCGTTTAGTCTTGGCGGACACAAAGTCGGATTAACGTTTCAATGGTAAAATGAGGCGCCGGGTCACTTGATTTATTGTTTGTGATCGTGCTACGTGACGTGAATTTGTTACGTGATGCGTGAAATGTCGTCAAACGAATCATTGATTTGTATATTTGTTAGCAAAGCAATGCTAATTATTACACAGTCCTTAACTCTACGAACTGCATATGAAAGAAGTTTTTGTAATAGAAATCTTCATACATAATGTGCGGTAGAAATTGAGAGCGATCTATGTATCTTATATTGTTTTATAAATATTAATTTGTATATTGTAATGGAATACTTATGTTGCGGTAGTTTTTTTCTGTAATTTGTCAAAATTAGGTTGATAATTTTTCAGCTCACAGTAAATTTGAGGTATATAATCCTATCATATTATTGATTATGGTTCTAATAAGACTTGGAGTTTACAGTTGCATTGTTGTTCTGTACAGTCAGATTGTAATAGTAAATATTAGTGATGTGTCAAAAATCTTATTTTTTTGGCTTTTGTATCTAGCGCTCACAATATTGCCAATGTAAATGGTATGACAATGTAAATGATGGTATTTAGTAAGTAACGATATAGAGAATCGAGCAAGAGTATGATCAGAGTTCAAAAGTCTATATAAATTGTATAATTTAATTATTAATTTATTAATTTTAGAATGTTACGTTGGTTCATGGTGAACCAACATTTAAATCAAAGATGTCTTTATGTTGTAAGAGAGAACATAGTTCAAGTATTTACAGCTATAGTTAGCTTACAGCTAATAGAGGGTTAGTTTATAGGTGAAAACACTTATACATTATTTTACCTGCAATTAATATTATTCATAAGTAAAAATTTTAATAAATAAAATTAATTAAGGTAAAAATAAAAATGGAGATTTTTAGACAGTACCTAAATTATCCAGGTTACCAGCGTCTAGACCAGTGTTCCGCAAACTTTTTGTGTTCAAAATGCATTTAGGAAGAGGTAAATTATTAAAGAGAAAACCACAAACAAAAAAAATATCTTATGTAATTATTAATCAACATTAATTATGTATTAAGTACCTACCAAAAGAATGATACAAAAACTTCTCGCTCGTGAATTCATATGTGTATTTTTCTTACCCTTATTACCTACAAATAACCTATTAAATAAATTTATAAGATAATCTTATTTTAACGAAGCACACCCATTAATGACCAAAGTACACCAGTGGTCCGCGGTACACATTTTGCGGAACACTGGCTTAGACCACACTCGCATTTCCGGATAAACTCATCTTATAAAATCTATATGCGCTGTGAAGCGCGGGCTGTGCCGTGAAGCGTTGGCTTAAAATTGCGCTTCCCCAAATCATCCCGTGGCGTAAGAGGCGACTAAGAGAATACCGACGGGCGGGCAGCACTCTCGTCCTCCGCTGACTATATAACTGAACTGCGATCGCCAACACGCCTGCCAAGCGTGGCGATTATAGCAAACACCCTCCCAAATGACATGATAAACAAAAATACCAGGCCCCCAGTCCCCGGCAGCTGTGGACAGACGACCTTATAAAGGTTGCCGGAAGACGCTGGATGCAGGTCGCCTCCGACAGGTATTCATGGAAGTTCCAAGGGGGAGGTATATGTTCAGCAGTAGACGTCTTACGGCTGAAATGATCTTGTGTGTCGATTGGATGTTTACACAAATTATAAATATGTACCGATTAAACTTTCTGTAGTGTTTTATCTAACCCAGCTTTATCCTATTATGTCGAAGTTATAAAGCGATTATAACTGAACGAATTGGCTCAATAATACGTTCGGTGCCAATGAAAACTTAACTGTTGTGAAGTTTAGCTTCATAATGCACCGTGCCATGTAGAAGTGGGCTATCGGTTTACCGGGCTGTGTAGGATCGTTAAAATTATCGCATTGCACTTTTACGAGTGATTGTATTGTAATGGAACGTGTGGTTGTTTGTGTGCTGGCATACTTGTCTTGCTCATCATTCCTTATTGTATTTTCGTTAGCTCTATTCGTCAACATTTATACCGCCGCTTAAGCGGTGTGATTTTAAAGATCTGTGATATACTCACTCACTCAGTGACACAGAGTAGGTAGCGTTTCACGCTGAGCATTCTGTGAGCTCATGGTATGACTTCGGACGGGCAGGTCCAAGTAGTAAGTACGTCAGCATATGCTTCAGCATGGTTCTCCCAGAGTAAAATATTGGTAACAAATTAAAAAAAAATATTGGGAAACTTCTAGTAGATATTATACAACCACCGTAATCAAGACTTTCTGTTCAATCGGAGTCCTCTTAATTGCTTGCGCCGGATTTAAAAAATCGTCCGCTACCCAGACTATTTTAATATAATGATATTTTTACTACACCATATGGTTTTTGTAGATATTACTTGTTTTTTCATGTCAGACAGAGGAGCGCTATTGAATATTATGCGAAACTACTTAAAATGAAAAACCTAAATTCTCGATTAATTTATTGCATTTATCACGGGCAATGTTCATAGTTGTTTTGTTTGAAAGCAGTTGGGTGTTATCAACGGAATGCGAAATTCTATCCGAACCATCTCAATATTTTTCACCGTTCAATTTGTTAAGGAGTTATGTTTAGGGCGTTTTGCACTCATCCGTATTTTTTATTGTAATTAAATAAATAGAACCTTCAGTGTCCTTAAGGTCGTCGAAGTTTTTAGCATTCTACAGAAGCCAGGTCTTGTAAGGTTAAAGAGAAATAGATAGGCTATAGTATCTCGTAAAACCAATTAACGAAATCAATGAAATATTTGGCTATGTTCTGAGAATAAATTATAGTGGCTTTTTGTTTTTTTAGGGTATAGCGGGCATCGGAGCAGATGAGTGTCCTTTATCGTAATAGATCACCGCCGTCCTCGTAAAATCGAGTAAAAATCCGCGCTTTTTCTGTTGCCGGCTATTATGCCGCTTAAACGGTATAATTTCATAGGCCTTCGATATCCTCTCTTCCTCAGCGAAATACTACAAGTACTGTTTAACGCTGGTATTTTGTGAGTCCGTGGTATCTATTCGGACGAGCCAAAGCGTGGAAGGTGGCGGGGTTGTCCATGGCCGATGTTCTCTTACCAATTAGGAGACTCACCTGATGCATTATCGGCTATTCTATAAAAATATACCCGTGACCTGCTACTAGATCCTTGATATTTCGTGAGTATTTTCCATCCCCTTTCATTCTTCGAGTGATTAAAGAACGGCGCCTAAGTTCGCACTGTTGAAGTAACAGTAACCATACGCAAATGTAATGCAATAAAATTGTAGCGGATCCGGCGGACCGTGTTAAATTATAATATATCCTAATCATTCAGCCCTATTCATACAAGAAAATATAGAAGTTTTTCATGTAGGGTGGCTAAATAGATTCAACGACTTCAGTCGTTTATTTAGAATTGTTGAAACCGGATTTACAGATTTATACAAACAATATGAGCGATCGCGTGCATTTCATATTTTTTTAATGAAAATAGTGGCTAACGAGCAGGAGGGCTCCACCAATGGACACACTCAGCAATTGCGCGGCCGCTTCTGAAGGTCCCCAAGTAGTGTTGCCCAAATGCAAGACTTAGCTTAGTCTTGGTCTTGCGCCAATACATCTGGTATTGGTGTTGGTCTTGGTATTACGTTCCCAGTCTTGGTCTTGGTGTTGCAGCAAGAGTCTTGCAAATCTAGCAATTACCTATTAGTCTATTGCTGTTCATTAAAGTATACTTCAGATCTTAGGAAAGCCTATCAGAATAGGAACATTTTGAGCTTGAATTAGCGCAGCCATAGTAAAGACCAATTATATTTATTAATGTCTAAAGACTTAATGAGAAAATCCGAAAATCACTGCCAAAAAAAATGCTGCAAGACGCAAGAGTCTTGCAGGCTTCGTCTTGTTCTTGCTCAAGTTTTACACGGTTAGTCTTGGTCTTGCTAAAATTAGGCGATCTTGGTTTTATCTTGCACTAAGCCTGAATTTGGGCAACACTATCCCCAAGTCGTACTGATTTGCAAATGCCTTAGCAGGCAGCTGATTCCATAGAGGTGGTGCGCGGCACAAATCGCCTTAAAAAACGCTTGAGAAAAACCATATAATCAATAATATTAATGATTAGTTTAAAGATCCTTCACAAACCTAAAAGACTTTATAAATGAAGCTAGAAGAATCTACAGAAATACGTATGAGTAATACATTCATATTAAACTCTCGTACGTATACGTGCATACACTAACGTAACAACCGGACTGCATTCGACTACTATTAGCTAATGACTCATGTTCTTGAAGAGCAATGACAGCCTCGTAGATACGTGGTCTTATAAGCCTACCTCGAATCGAAAGGTATCGGGTTCGACCCCGGTCCGAATAAATATTCGAAGTGTAATTTTTAATTTATTCGGTCTTTACTAGAGCTTTAAAGTGGCCGAGCTAATGTCCTTATATTTGCTTGACATTTGATAGAACCATGCTGACGCATTAATTGAGTCGGCTCGTCCCGACATGGTACCACGGGCTAACAGAAAACCAGCGTGAAACAGTACTTGCAGCATGTTTCGCTAATTGAGTGACGATATTGGTGGATGTTAAGTTATACCGCCAACGCGGCGTAAAAAACCAGCAACACAACACGGATTGTAGAGCGATTGTCCATTGCATCCGAGTATCTGTGCATCTAAGTGACACAATAGGCCAATTAAATACGGTATGAGCGCAGCTGGGGCAGAGAAGCAAGGTCGTACAATTGACACGTGACTCAGGAGTTAATGAGGTGCAAATGTGGCGCTCGTTCCTTCACGTGCCGATGCTATTTAGCCGTCCACAGATTAGATAGAACCTGTTTGTTCTCTAGGGTCATTAGGACTTTTTTTTAAATATTGGGAGGTTACTGAGCAGAAGGCAGAATAAGAGGGCCTCCGTGTACACCCAGCGAACGTGTTGCACGCTTTTAGAGATAGGTAGGCTTTTTTTGAACCAATTATCTAAAATAACAGTTTCACCCGTAGTATAGCCATGCTGATGCATATGCTAACGCAGTACTTGGGCGGCTCGTCCGAAGTAATGCCACGGTTTCCCGGAATACTTAGCGTTGTACTTGAAACGACGGTACTTCTACTATGTTTCACTGAATTATTGAAGATATCGGCGGCACTCATAAATTAAACGGCGTAAAATCATCGCAACTAATGCGCGGAACTGTGGCATGCTTGTCATTACGCGGCGGTGTTCTCTTACCATATAGGAGACCCACCTGCTCCGTTGTCCGCTATAACATGAAAAAATTATTTCAATGAAGAAGTTTATTAGTTAGAAAAGTTGAGTCATCTCAAGTGTGCAATAAATTAATTCTTCACGCCTATTGTTTGTAGTACACAAGAATATCATTTTTGTCCTATTATATCGTCAGCTAGTTAGAGTTATGTTTTCAATGTTTATCACTCGCCAAACCCGAAAAACTGATACACAAAATAAATTTACTTCAATTGCTGTAGTCCGATAAAAAGCCTATATGTTAATCCAGGTTTTCAGCTACCTCCACACCAAATTTCAAGAAAATCTATCCACCACCCTCTCTTGAATTAAAAACAATGGAATTAATCCTACTTTGTTTTTTATATAGATTTATAGAGATTCGGTTCTACCGTTACAAATTGTACAGAAGATGAACTGTAATATTAAATCTAAATAATCTGATTGAATTTAAGTTTCAAACGCTTTTAATTAATAATTATCTCTTTGGAGAGCCCTGGGAGATAATTTAAAACCGGATTTATCTCCTTTTGAATAGAAAATTATCATTTATAATTTTACAGAATCAAAAATGAATGTCTAATTTATGAGCGAAAAACTCAAACTGGTTGCAACAGTTCAGCTATTCCGTTTTTATTAAAATTAATGAAGTATGACTAACGCGTGCAACATTTTTATGGTTTTATATCAACAGGCGTTCTGTCTAGTGTGTATCCTGCTTATAACTTTGACAGGTGATTGTTATACATATATATATATATATATATATTTAAAACGGTTGCGATCAAGTAGAAGACTCACCTAGGATAAGCTGTCCTCCGCCCATAGACACCCTCAGCCCCTGCAGGGCCGCGATTGCATTGCCGGCCTTTTAGTGTTTTTTGTCATATCCTGAAAAAGCCGGCAATGAACCCGCTTCCTAGCAGAGGCTGGAGGTGTTCACGGGCGAAGGATTTGATGGGCTTGATGAACCGTCCTGCTCGTTGGCTTCCGGAGTTAATCTTATAAGATGTATGATATAAATGCAGCTAGACTAATTTTGGGCAAAAAGGGACCAAAGAAGATGGCTCGGGTGGTTTTTCGATACCAGCCTACATTGTTATCAATGTTATCTCTTGGTTCTTACGACTGCTTTTTGCGAAATTAAATCCCTATAACCTATTATGGTTATCAAACCTTTTTGGTGATGGAAAGCAAAATACTTGTAATACACTGGAAAAAACAAAGTATATTTATGTTCATGTGTTTCCTAATAATACTGATTCGTGTATCTTTCACTTACTTAATTTGTACATAGCATGGTACGTAACTGAACTGTCTAAATTATTGCAAAATGTTTTGTTAATTTTTACGGATTGTAATTTTTCATTGCATATCACGCATCGGGTATTCGTTATGGTAAGAGATTTCCGCCACCAAACTGCGCTACAATACGCGCTTAGGTTGTGTTACCGGATTTTTTGCTGTTCGAGCTTTAATTAGGTCTTTTAGAAATCACAGAGTTGCGCTGAACACAGTTAAGGTATTGTTACCCTATTGAAACTGTACATTATTTCAATATATAAATCGTTTTCATTTTTCCAGTGGAAAATCCAAACTATGACAACGGCTACTTCGGACCATGGCGTGTCTGCAAGAAGCTACTGTACAACCGCGAGAAGTGTGGCACCGATGTCTCCAAATTTCGACCGACAAGTGAGTTTTTATTAATCACAAGTTGATTATGAATGTACATACTAATAGACTCAGCAGACGACGATCAGCCCAGTACCCTACTGTGTCCGATGTATGTGACACTTTTTATCATATTTCGAGTAAAATTTCATTTTAAATTATAGCCTATATATGTGTATTCTGATGTATAAGCTCTATTATTTGTAAAAACCATTCTGTAGGTTTTGCCTAAAAGAGTAACGCGTTTAGTATTAGTAGGCTTAAAGGCCACTATAATTAATTTAACATCAGAACGTATCCCCATATTTCTTTTATAAAAACTGATATTATTGTTGTATATACCTAATTGGTTTTGTGGGTTACTAAATAGGTACCTACTATCTGATTATGCTTAAAAGTGCAAGTACTGGATACTATAGACACGCTAAAATCTTCGACAACCTTCAGGATAGTGAAGGGTATTCTAGTTATTAAAGTATTGACTGGCTGGGGATCGGTTAGCAGCGAGCACATCTCGTTTTGCACGCTACCTTTCGGGACTCCCCCAGGCATTGTCTGCGATACTTTAGTATCCAGTCAGCAAGGTCAAATATTTAATCAAAATAAAACTCTCAATGTCACGCTTTGGATGTTTCTATACTGTATAGGAGTATATTTCTTAGCTCTTCGTCTTAAAAATTTAAGTTAGAGACTATCACGTACATGTCTAGATTTTTTTATCATGGTATAGCTAATAACGGAGCAGGTGGGTCTACTATATGGTAAGAGAACACCGCCGCACATTACCAACCGCGCCGCAGTCCGCGCATTGGTTCTGTAGCCGGATTGGTAAGTCGCTTAAGCGTTATTTTTAAGGGCGTCAGATATCCTCATTCACTCAGCGAAACACAGTAGAAGTACCGTTTCAAGTACAACTACCATTTCACGCTGAGTATTCTATGAGGCCGTGGTATCACTTCGGACGAGCCGGTAGAATTAATGCGTTAGCATAGGCTTCAGCAGCAAATCAGCCAGATTAATTTTTTTTTAATGCTTTGTTTGCAGTATTATAAGTGTAAAACTGTACTTGTAGGTACTAAGTTTTGCTGAGTTAATGAGGATATCGTAGGATATGAAATTATAGCAATCAAACAGCGTAAAAGTCCGGCAACACAATCTAAGCGCGGATTGTGATTTGTGGCTGGGCTGTCCAAAGGCGGCGATGGTATTTTACCTTACCTTACCCGTTGCCAGAAATACAAATAAAATTTGAAAATTTTTAAAATACATATTTTAAATTTATTTATCGAAGCGTGTTCATATACAGAACTGGATACGCGTAACATGTGTTTCTTATTGGTTTCCTTTAAATAATATTTAATTATAAATAAAACAACATATCAACCGCTTTTGAAAATCTATTCGCCTGTATTTATGACTTCGGAGCAATGAAAACACTAAAGCAACAGCCGATATAGCGATAAATGTCTCGAAAAAACGTTTCTCTCGTAAAAGTTACATCGTAATGCCGCCGATGTGTTTACGCTATATTTTTTATCTAAATAAACACACTGTCAGATAAAAGAGTCAGTGAGCCGAATCGATGTTTCTCTATTTATGACTTTATGAGCGATGAAATACGCCCTTGAATGCGAATTAAAAGATTCAACTGAATGGAATAGGGATAGAAAATGAGAATGTAGAGAATTTTACTTACAAACGATGCTAAAGGCTCAGTTACTCAGTTGGTTTATAACGGTGAGTTTCTTTGAACGTGTTATTAACTGGAAGCGCGGACCCAGTTTGAAAAATTCTTACAGTGTTGGATAATCCATTTATTGATTGGCTATATAATATTCTCAATTTTTTTTTAGATTCTTATTAAAAATACAATAATGTAACCCAAGGTGTAAAAAAATGACCCAAATAAATTCTTACATCGCGTCCGCTGCGAAAACTTTGTAGAACATATAGTTAATTATAATTTAAATGTTATGTTTTGTTTTAAAAAACGTTAGGAATCCTCACTATACCCCAAGTTGTAAAAAATATGAAATAAACGACCTAGCAAGAAGGGTGTTCTGTGTTAAAATTATTTCTGATGTTTAAAAATCCGTGCGAGGCGGGGCTGAGCTATTAGTATCATATAGAATTTTATATATTTATTAATATTATATATTGTTTTCGCTCGAATAATTCTAGTCCTGATAAACTATAGTGCTATGTCAGTTTTTTCTAAAATACTCATACTTACAGCCCTAAATATGGCTATCTCCTATTTATGAAAAGCAATATTAGTAATTTAATAATTTATAAAACCAAAATTGTCTGAATCACCCACGGACCTGCCATTATAAATTTTCACACCAAAAACCTCGCTCCATTCACTAACTACACAGATCAGAGTGCGATAAGAGATTTTGTAATTGGTTTTTGCTACCGATATAATTAAAGATTGCCTTCATAATCAAATGATTCCGTTAGGTTGGAAAATATTTTAATCAGAAACCAATTGAACCGTATCGATATCTTAGTTTTTGTTTCATTAGCTTAGCATTTAGAGCGTGCGGCCGAGTGCTATTCTAAGCTACAGTAAAGTCAGAGGTACTGGGTTCGATACCCGTTCTGAATATATTTATTCTGTCTTTAGACAGGCTGGGGAGTAGCTATGATAGTGTTTTATCAGTTTTACCCGAGCTAATGCACTTAATGGGCCGGCTAATCCGCATTGATATTCCACACTCACAGAATACCAGTGTAAAACAGTATTTGTACTGTCGTTAAGTGAGTGAGGATATCGGAGATTTTTAAAATTATGCCGCTTAAGTGGCGTAAAATGCCGGCGCCACAGTAAACGCGGAGTATGGCACGGTTGCCCAAGGGCAGTGGTATTCTCTTAGCATATACAAGATCCACCTGCTCCGTCGTCCACTATATCATTAAAAATACAATGATGAATAACTCATGTAAATCAGCAAATGTATCTCAACGGAATTCGGTGATTTTAATTTATCCTTCGTCTAAAACGACATTTGAACGATTACTGATGCCATTAAGGCGTACAATAGTCACTCTTGACCTATAATACGGCAAATTTACGATGCCGAGAATAAAACGATGCAGAGTGAAGAAAAAATTCAATTCTGTCGTAAGCTTCGATTGAACGGTTTTGAATTGACGAAAGCTTTTAGTTCTTTGATTAGCATCTGTTTGAACCGATTGATTGAATTATTTTGTAATCGGTTTTTTTTTGCTTTTGCAGGATATTAGCAATCATTAATTTCAATTATGAACCAGTGAAACGTGTTTTTCAATTGGTCTCACGTAAAATTGTTTCTATGTAATTCAGTGTAATAAATTAAGTAATGGAAAATCTATTATTTATAAATTGATTGTTTATAATTGCTTGTATTTTTTTTTTACCCGTTGGAGAACCAGGCTGACGCACTAATTTGGGCGGCTGTACGTAAGTGATACCATGCGCTCATAGAATACCACCGTAAACAGTAGGTCGAATAGAGGGTATCGATGTATATGAAATTACTCAAAGGCGGCGTAAAAAGTCGGCAACACAATGCGCGGATTACCTACTATAGTACTAACTTACGTTAAATTTGTTTTATTTTATTGATTGGACACCATAAAAGAGCATATACTATGTTCTGTAATTAAAAATAATAAAAATGTATACAAATAACATTTTAGTTCACACATCACAAAACAACACTTTCTAGTTCGAAAAAGTACTCATATAAATGAAAAAAGTGAAAGTGTAAAACCGAAAATAAAGACAATGTATTTCTTATTCTTTGTTTAATGACACCAACAGAACGCAAACATATGAACAACGGTTTACAAATTAAAAAATTATTTTCTCTGAGCTGAAATTGTAATTATAAATATTCGCATAAAGAAATATACATATAGAGAAACATTTAGACAAACATTACAATTAGTGCTCTATATACATAGGAAGTGAAGCGTCAAACAATTTAACAATATGCCTTGCATTTATTATTTAATTTTCTGTTTAATATCATATAGGGAACGATAATAAACAAACATCAAGCTACATACAGAAGTAAATATTCATTTTGATTGTATTTTCAATATATTAGGCCCATCACAAAGAACCATTATACCAAAATTACAATGAAGTCAACATAACGATAAAAATGCACCTAAAATAATATACAAAAACTTTGTACATCATCAGCCTATTAAGTCTACTGCTGGAAATAGGCCTCAACAAGAGACGCCCACCTATTGCGATCTTGAGCAATTTGGATCCAGTGGTTGCCCGCGACCTTTCCATCGCGTGGCGGGACGTCCCATTCTGCGTTTTCCCGTACGCGATCGCTACTCGAAAACCTTTCTACCACATCGGTTGTCTTGTTACTTTCGGTTGTCAATGTCGGTTACTTTGATTCATATGCGGATAACCTCATTTCTGATATTATCTCACAGAGAGACACCGAGCATTGCCCTCTCCATAACACGCCGAGTGACTGAGCTTCTCCATCAGGCCCATCGTAAGCGACCATATTTGAACATAGACAATAAACTCAATACTTAGGTACATAACAATTTATAATATTTAATCGATACTCCCTTAACAGCAAAAGGAAGTCGCTAACCTAGTTTGACAGTTTATGTACATAATAACGTTTATCAAAAGCTTAACGTGGGACAATCACGGAAGGATACGTCTCTAGGAAGGAGCCATTATGGCAAGGAAGCAACGATTACTGCGATTCCTTTGTTCGCTATTGATTTTTGTTGAAATCGATTTTCACGGCGCTTTATGCGAAACCGAGGTCTTCCTTTGAGATTTGAGGAAAACCTCTCAAACCTCTTTTGAATTGATTGATTTTACACAATCTCCTCGATTTAAGACATTATAGTCCGTTATAGAAATATTGTTATTGATTGAAATATTTTTTTTATATTAATATCATCATCATCATCATCAGCCCATTTAAGTCCACTGCTGGACATAGGCCTCCCCCAAAGACGCCAATCTATTGCCATCTTGAGCGATCTGGATCCAGCGGTTGCCCGCGACCTTCATGAGATCGTCTTTCCATCGCGTGGCGGTACGCAGTCGCCACTCGAGAAAAACCCCTCATTTGTTTTGGCGGCATCTGTCAAATCTGTTTTTCTTATTCAATCACTGATGTAGTATA
>DWCF01002675.1:0-22851 GCA_018230265.1 Delias oraia | reverse complement strand
CCGGCTCGTCCGAAGTGATACCACGGGCTCACAGAATACTCAGCGTGAAATGATACTTGTACTGTGTTTCGCAGAGTGGATGAGGATATCGGAGGCAATTATTAAAAATGCCGTTCAAGCGGCGTAAAAAGCCGGCAACACAACCAATGCGCGGACTGTGGTGCGGTTGAACATGGGAAGCTGTGTTTTTACCATATAGAAGACCCACCTGCTCCGTTGTCAATGTTGTAATGTTGCAATAAAAAAAACCGTAGAAATTCTTCGAAGCTTGCATTTAAATAAACTATCAACAATGGGCTTAAATTTAAGACTTTCTAAACTTCCAATACATACCACAATTAGTCACCTTAGATACAATCACTAACTGTACCAGAAAGTCACGTATTAGATATTTATCGCCGAAAACAAGTAATCATTTTAACAAGATTGACCGGTCGAAGAAGCTGTCGCCGCGGGACTTAGTTGGATTATTTCGGTGATGCGTCATGTTTTAATTGTTCTAACAGCCGCAAGCAAAGGATTTAATTAAGGATTACTCAATTACAGTGTAGACATTGCGAAGCCATACACGAGGATCGGATATCTGGATCATTAATATAATTATTAAACTTTCACAATTTTAAGAGTCAGATAGCTAAGTGATCTTATAAGGCTACCACGAAGTTTCGATATACGGTTCAAATAAAAAAACCCGCACGAGAGCAATGCTGACTCATTGATAGCACCTGCTCGTCAGAAGTGATACCACGGGCTCACATAATACCAGCATAAAAAATACTTGTGTGTACTGTGTTTCACTGAGTGAGTGAGGACTTTGGAGTCCTTGAATTATACCGATTTAACGGCGTAAAAAGCCGACAAAACAACAAAATCTTTGGCACGACTTGACAGTAGACGGGCGAGTGTCTTAACACTGCCACACCCGTGTTAGAGCAATGATGACGCACTAATTGGGCCAGCTGGTCAGAAGTGATACTGCGGGCTCACATAATACCAGCGTAAAAAAATACTTTCGCTAAGTGAGTGAGGATATTAGAGGCCCTTGAAATTATACCGCTTAAATGGCGTAAAATTCCGACAAAACAAAAAAAGCACGTGTGGCGCGGTTGTCCATGAGCGCTGGTGATCTCTTACCATAAAGTAGACCCGCTTGTTCCATTGCCTCCTACTAAAAGGCTAAGAAACGCAAAACCAACCTGCAGTCAGGCGCTGGACACCACCTCGTATCGGGATCAGCTGCCAATGCTCTCCGAACTGAAAACTCCTCATATTTGTCGTACAGGGCTTGGTTGTCCACAATCCGTCTCACATCTGAAAGTAGAAACACCTGTGTTATTGGCCTTCGCATGGTTCTATTTCATCATCATTTTGAGACATCTAGATAGATAGTAATTATGGTTCATTACAATGTTCTTATCTAATATCCGATCATAAATTCAAGAATCTTATAAAAAGTACTTTAATAAAAAATCCTATTACAACATTAACCAGACAAAGATGCATGGAAACTTCTGCACAAGCCAAAACCGGAACCTTTTAAACTAGCCAATAGGTTATAAATAAACAAACTATTGTAAATTTGGCGATAAAAAAAATTAAAATAAAAAACCTATGAGTTTCTTGTTGGTTCTTCTCATAGAGGTATATCTTCTTAACCAATGGTAGCTTTATTAATCATTGTACCTAAATCGACTTGCTAAGTGCCAAATGTTTATATCAATTTGATTCTAATTATGAAAACATTTTGATTTTCTTTTGAGCCTTCGCCTGTGATTTATATAATTCGTTTAAAGATTTCATAATATTATATACAAGACATTAGGAACTAGAGCTACCCAACTAAGCTTAAGCACTTTATTTGTTTTATAAAGCGAGGCTTCGGCCATGGCCACCTCTATGCCCTTGTAGGGCCGCGGATGCATTGCCTGCTTTTTAGGGATAAAAAAGTTCTTTTTTGAAGGTTCCCAAGTCGTGTTGGCGCTCAACGGCCGCTCAGACGGCCAACGTTCCCGCGACGCCCAAGCCGAGGTTCGTGTCTCGCAGGAGACAACCCATCGCTGCAAAAGTCCGCGAGAAGCATCCAACAGCGTTTGACATTTAAAAAAAAGGTAGGAGCCCATTTTCCTGCCTTTTTTTGGAAGATAAACATTTACGACATCTTGTAGTTCGGAGAACAAAGCTTTCAGCTTAAAGTATAACATATAACAATTAATTTGAAATATAACAATCGAAAATTGCAAATAGCAGTTCATCTGCTATACCGTGTAGATTTATAAAGTTATAGGAATCGTCTCGCGTAACTGTTCGTACGGTACACTCTGTCCGAGCGATTGAATAAATTGCACTCAAACGCCACTCGAATCGGAATTCGAGCTAGAAATTCGATGAAATATTCAATATTGACGAGAAATAAACTTCAATTGAATGAAAAACGTTTGCCCATTAATATCTGTCCGCTTCAGTTGATTTTTATTGTTTTGCCTGGGTTATGGACCAGATTTATCCGACAAATTTATTGTCGAATATATAATTAGATTTTTAAATTTTTAGGCCGGCAACGCACCCGCGACTCTGCAAGGGCTACGGGTATCCATGGGCGCACGACCGCTTGCCCTAGGTGAGGCTCCTACACATTTATTCTCGTGTATATATCAGCTGTTAAAATATTAGTAATTTTTAAACAAGAGAGGATTTCGAAGGCGCGTGAAATTGTACCGCTTAAGCGTAAAAAGCTGGCAACGACCAAATCACGGATCACGCAGTTGTCCATGGGCGGCGGCAACCACAGAGGAGACCCGCCTGCTCCGCTGTCCACTATTTAATGCAAAAAAATAGATATAACGTCTAAAAGAGTTTATAAATAGCTTCTAAGGCTTGTCTAATCTTTATTTGTCAAAAACTTTGATCAAAATCCATTTTAACGCCACGCATATCGCCGAACAAGAATCTGCTCATAATAATGCCGTATGTTTTGTTAGAATTAAAGAAACAAAACGCATCCAACCAGCTTTACAACATCACCGAATGCGTAAAATTGTTAAATTAATCAAATTTCACGCACCGTTCTCGGTGTCGTATGGAGAATTATGACTTAACAGACGTAAAAATCTCATTAAGTCGCTAGTAATGGCTCATATCGGTGAATAATATGTATTATAGTTCTATAGTATACTGATCTCCCAAAGTACTGTTGCGCAAAACAGAAAAAAATTGTCCAAAAATGTGTAAGCGGTCTCTTACCACTTAGGACTTAATATTAAACTAATTAGTGCTTATACTGTGTTTCACTAAGAGAGAGTGAGGGTGTCGGGATTCCCTTGAAATTATATCGCTTAAGCAAAAAAGTCGGCAACACAGCAAGCGTGGACCGTGGCGCGGCTGTCCATGTGCGGCGAGGTTTTCTCATCATATAGGAGACCCACCTGCTCCATTGTCCGCTATACTAGGCCTTCCCAAATTTATTTACACTACGACGCCCTATAGAATTGTTAATTTTCTTGCATCGCCTTCCCATAATCAAAACTATCCAGTGAACTGGAAATAAAAACTATAGTAGTTAGCCTAATTCAGAAAAACTCCATATATTTAATACTTTTTTTTACTATAAAATACGTACAAAACGAATAACATAATAATCATTATTACAATTGGTTATGGTATGGTAATAGGAAGATATCGAATGAGAAGAATGTGTTTGAGTTTCTGAGTATAGTTTCTGAAATCGAGGCTCAATTGTGGAAATTGCAACTCTCATTTCTCTTTTTCAACATTAATTTCGATCACGCGTCTACGACAGTAACAGACTGAACGGGCGGAGCGCCGCGACGTACGGTTCGGAAAAAAACCGCCTCGGCACATCACTAGCAACTGTGCAGGTGGACACGTAAGCGATTGTTTAATGTGCGAACAATAGAGCAATATGTAAAATATTTATTATAATCATTATGCAACTCTATTCATAGAAAAACCAATTAATAGCCAATCGTAAATATTATTATACCGATACCAATTATGATAGGTGTTTTATTACGACTCGGGAAATCATAGGCCGGCTGTGCAACTGTGCACTTGCTTAGCTTATTCTAAATAAGTATACTAATTATATATCCGGTATAGTACCTGATTCGGCAATCTAAAACGACGGTAAACGTAAACGATCTTAAGAGCCGGCAACGCACCCGCGGCCATGCAAGGGCTAGATGTGTCCATGGGCGGAGACAACCATAACACAATCTTCATATAAGCTATTAAAGCAAGTTGTAAAGCTGGTTGGATGCGTTTTGTTTCTTTAATTCTAACAAAACATACGGCATTATTATGAGCAGATTCTTGTTCGGCGATATGCGTGGCGTTAAAATGGATTTTGATCAAAGTTTTAGACAAATAAAGATTAGACAAGCCTAGAAGCTATTTATAAACTCTTTTAGACGTTATATCTTTTTTTTACCGGAAAACGCAGAGTGGGACGTCCCGCCACACGATGGAAAGACGATCTAACGAAGGTCGCGGGCAACTGCTGGATCCAGATCGCTCGAGATCGCAGCGCGTGGGCGTCTTTGGGGGAGGCCTATGTCCGGCAGTGGACTTAAATGGCTGATGATGATGATGATGAAGAGTTTTAATTTTAAGTTGAATATACTTATTTTAAAACGTCCAGTCATAGATTATTCGCTGTTATAAATAGAAAAACGATTACAAAAATGAAGGATAATGATAAGAATCCTTCAACGCACCCGCTGCTCTGCAACAGCTGGAGGTGTCCATGGGCGGAGGAGCGCTTGCCCTAGGTGAGCCTCCTGCTCGTTTGCCGCCGTTGTTATAAAAATAATATATAGCCGTTTCGGGTGTGGTGGGAGCAAGGATTGCTGATGATTCATAATTAGGTACCCGGCAGGTGGCGAACCTAACAGGCGGATAACGTCGGCCGGGTACACTAGTTTCATACATAAGATAATCTATGTTACATATAGTTTAGAGGTAACATCTACAAAAATACATAAAATTGGTTTCAAAAATAGGGCCAAATTGCAATTTATGACTTTTAAATTGTACGCTACAAAAACACCACGCGATCGATGTTTTCCTTAGATTTATGCGTAATTCGGTGAAAATTTTGTATTCAGCACAAATCACTGCCGATATATTGCTTATAGTACTATTATGTATACGTTCGATCATTCCAGAATATAGCTCGATTGGGACGTTTTGATCGTACTAACATATCTTTCAGCTATTATTGATATTTATAAACACATTGATACAAATCGATGAATTATATTAAAAACATATAAATAACTGAACATTTTACTCTAATATTAACTACAAAATAATTTTCATTTTTTAAATTCTATAGCGGACAACGGAGCAGGTGGCTCCCTTATATGGTAAGAGAACACCGCCGCCCATGAACAACCACGCCACGGTCCGCGCATTGGTATTGTTTTTCAATATTGACATAGTTAAATTGATAGGTTCAAAGATAACTACCATTCAATTTCAAAAAAATTGCACTGCTGTTGTGGAAATGGGATTACAGAAGTGTTTTATAACATAAACATGGGTCAACTGCCGAAATGGGAGCGGCATCATTGCAGTAACATTTTGAAAATAAAGAAAATAACTTCTTTTTTCACTTCAAAAATGTATTCAATATATGTACGACATGCACCAAAACTGTATTAAAACATAGCTGTCATAGAGCGATTCAACAGCGTTGTTTATTTTTTTTAACCAAGAACCAATATTGTAGAGTCGCGCTATAATCTTCATTCATATACAAACAAAAATACACAAACATTGCATTAAACATGAGCCTACAGACTACATATGACTTGTAAAATAAGGCACGTGACGAAAAATTAAAAGCAATTTCGTGAATGTATAATTTATAAATCTACGCAAGTCTGAAAATGATCAGCAACTGGCAAAGCATAAGAGACACCTTTTTACTCATAACAAATCCGTTATTCAAATATTATTTTACCCGTGAGAGAGTAATGCGAACTTTATGCGAAGAGTAAAAAACTAACTGGATCGACTCGTCTGAACCACATGCTCACAGAACACTAGAGTGAAACAGTGCTTGTACTTTGTTGTGCTGAATGAGTGAGGATACCAGAGGCCTGTAAGCTATATCGCATATGCATAATGAGTCGGTACCACAACAAAAGCGCCGATTGTAGCACTGTCAATGGTCGGCGGTGATCTCTTAACATAAAGAAGACATGCCTGCTCCGTTTCTCGCTATACAATGAAAAAGTCTTTAATATTGTTTATCAGTATAATATTAGATTATTACGACATGTTCGTAACCCCAGAAGGGACATAAGCTTGTGTTGTATAACAGGGAAGGGTTTTCTTGGCACGGCTCCGCGTATCTTGTAATCAATTATTAATACAGACAACGCCTGCGCTTAGTTAGGTTACGCATGGCGCCGTTAATAATCCCGTTTCGGAGGTTCGGTCTTGGTGAATAAATACCTAAGATAATAACCATAGCTGTCATAAAAGACGCCAAAATGTATTCGTCTTATGGTAGAATATGATTATATTAAGGCGTCTTTGAAAAGGTGTTTTAGCGTGTTAATACTTGCTTCAGCATGACATGTAAGACAGTGTTAAGATACTCGGATGGTCACAGTCAAAGCTTTCCAAAGACCGAATTAATTATGTATAGCGTACAACGGTGCAGGTGGGTCTCGTATATGGTAACAGAACACCACCGGCCATGAACAACCGCGCCACATTCCGCGAATTGGTAGTGCTGCCGGCTTTTTACGCCGCTTAAGCGTTACTTTTAAGGGCCCCCGAAATCCTCACTCACTCAGCAACACAGTACAAGTACCGTTTCACGTTGAGTATTCAGTGAGCCCGTGATATCACTTCGGACGAGCCGGACCAATTAGGGCGCCCACATAGGTTTCAGAATGGATCTCCCACCGTATATATTCATATAGCTGTCGTAAGTAGCAAATGACACATCAAACCACTTACCGGATGGATGCATGCTCTCGTGACAGACGGGACAGTTGACAGGCACGCGCGCCTCGAAGATCTCAATCGCTAAGTACTGTCGCAGGCAGGACTCGCAGCAACGGTGCGAGCAGGAGGCCAACCGCACCATGCTGGTAGCGTTGAACGTTGAGAGGCATAGCGGACAGTCGAGTACGTCGCCCTGAAAAAATATTACCGCAGTGCGTTATTTAACAGAAACTACGATCATTTAGTAAAAAAATAAGAGAAAGTAACTCCTGTAAGTTACATATATAATGGACAACGGAGCAGGTGGGTCTCCTATATGATAAGAGAAAACCGCCGCTCATGGACAACCGCGCCACGGCCCGCGCTTTGATTGTGTAGCCGGTTTTTAACGCCGCTTAAGCGGCATAGTTTCAAGAGCCTCCGACATCCTCACTCACTCAGCGAAACAAAGTACCGTTTCATGCTGAGTATTCTGAACCCGTGGTCCAACTTCGGAGGAGTCGGCCCAATTTGTGCGTCAGCATAGCTTCAGGATAGCTCTCCCACGGGTGGAAGTTTAATTTAAAAAAATATGTTAGGACAAAAACAGGAGTTTAGATATGCGTTATGGTATACTGCTTAAACGACGTAAAAGCCGGCAACACAACCAAAGCGCGGATTGTGGCCGCCTCCCGTGGACAAGGGCACCAAAATCCGCGCTATTGGTGGCTTATCGGCTTGGACCGTTAAATCTCGCGGACCGTCGATATCCTCATTCACTCAGCGAAACAGTACAAGAACTCTTTCACACTGGCACTCTATACATTACATTCGATTCTTTAACAAAAATGGAATCAAACTGGTTGAATTCCGTGGCCATACTAAGCGGGTTATCAAGTCATATTCGCTTGAAACAGCGTAATCCATTTACCGCTCCAGTTTCAACGAAATGTGCGTTTATCGTTTGCATATAAAATTTCAGTATTCAGGGGAAAATGAAACAAAGGACGGACGTCACACTAATTATTATAAACAATAAGTTCTACGAACTGAAAACATATTATTGGCATTTAATCATGCCATTTCGTACGCCAAATTATTTACATATTGAAATTATTAAACACAAAGTATTGGGTATAAATAGTAATTTATAGAGGGAATATATTGTTTTATATACCGAACAAAGGGTCAGGCGGACCACCTCCGTGATGGTTCCAGATCACTAAAGCTCATGGGCAACTGCTTTGCACCTTGTTTCATCGTTACAACCTCGATTTTAAGGAATTTTGTGCCGCACATCAATACTCGGTG
Organism: Delias oraia; assembly: GCA_018230265.1. Lineage (NCBI taxonomy): Eukaryota > Metazoa > Arthropoda > Insecta > Lepidoptera > Pieridae > Delias > Delias oraia. The sequence goes on along the minus strand of DWCF01002675.1, from coordinate 14,580 downwards.
GAATCAGCTGCCAGCAGTATTTCCAAACAAATAAGATACAATCAAGGAAGATAGTACACATTCTTTAAAGGCCGGCAACGCACCTGTGGTTCTGCGAGGGTTAGTGGTGTCCATGGGCGGAGGACCGCTTACCCTAGGTGAGCCTCCTGCTCGTTTACCACAATTTCTATTTAAAAAATCCGGACGCTTTTCTAAATAGCTGGCATTTCGAAGGAGTTGCTGAAATTTGTCGTGAAGCTAGGCGTGGCTCGAGTGACACACTACACCACCACCCCGTTTCACCAATGCCAGTGTATCGATAATACGCAGCCGGTAGTAAAAGTTATTAATAATACGTACAGAACGGATTAAGCTCACCCGACAGCGGTAAACGGGCAGATGCAGTCGAGTGCCAATGTCACGTTCTTGAACCCCCACATACATGACTACGCACGTGGGCGGTTAGTACGGATATACGACAGGTGTGCTAATGTAACAATGTATTTACATTATCGCCATATCGGCCATTTTGTTACTGGGAAATCGTCTGCCAAAGTTGCTTGGAAATTACATACGCGTTTTACTTCAATGGCAATTTTTTATTGAAAATGAGGAGGCAAATGAGTAAGAAGCTCTCCTAGGATATACGTAACTCCGCACATGGACACCCGCAATCTCTGCTGGGCTGCAAGTGCTTTGGTTTCATGGGCGTATAACCGCTTATTGGGATAGTTGAGCCTCCTGCTCGTTTTTTATGGTGTATCGGACAAGTGACAACGGAGCAGGTGGGTCTTCTATATGGTAAGAGAACACCGCCCCTGGACAACCGCGCCACAGTCCGCATTGGTTGTGTTGCCGGCTTTTTATGCCACCTAAGCTGTATTTTTAAGGGTCTTCGATATCCTCACTGACTCAGCGAAACATAGAAGAAGCACCGTTTCAAGTACAATTGCCATTTCACGCTGAGTATTCTGTGAGCCCGTGGTATCACTCCATAAAAAATCTTTGTATTCTGCCTCGACGTTCGATGTAAACAGTTCTTGACCTTTGTTTGGTAATTTGTTGAAGAACTTGTGGGTCTAGTGACTACTGATATTTAATACTATATAACTAAAATTAACTTAGTTACATTAGAATATGAATGTCGACTGTGGTATTTGTTTTGCCAATTATAAAAAACTACTAAGATTCTTGTACACTATAATTACTATTCTATAAATTGTCAAATTAAGGAAGATATATCGTCAATGAAATTCCACATTTTATCTACGTTAATTAAAATCTAAACACAGCATAACTATCGATTCTAAATCCTATGAGAATTGTTTGAGAACATGAAATAATACTCAATACACATGAAACACAAAATCATCGCTACTTTGAAATGTTAAAATCATCATTCTAAATTTAACAATCGACTAACGAATTAGGTATATAAGTAAATGATTTTATTATGTATTAATATCTGATAACAAAATTTCAAGAATTTATAAGAAAATTCATATTTTTCCGTGAAAAAAATATAATACTAATGAAAAGTGGAGCATTGAATTGTAGACAAGCGATTTTCCACTCCAGTACCATGGAACGGACGCCATTAATAGTATCAAAGAAAATCGCACTCTCCGAGTTCGAGGATCTAATATATTACGTAAAACCTACAAAATAATCCCTGTATAGGAATTATTCAGAAATCTCAGTGTTATTTATAGATTCTTGTATATACTTGATACCACGGGCTTTCAGAATACTCAACTTAAAATGGTAGTTGTACTTGAAACGGTGCTTCTATTGTTTCGCTGTATGAGTTAGGTTAACGGAGGCCCTTATAAATACTGCTTAAGCGGCGTAAACAGCCGCCAACACAACCAGCGCGGACTGTGGCGCGGTTGTTCATGGGCGGCGGTGTTCTCTTATAGAAGACCCATTTGCTCTGTTGTGCGCTATACGATGATAAAAAAACACAATGCGTACTTAATAAAGGCTTTTATTTGTTTTTTGCCGGACAAGATATACATTAACTGATAGCGTGATCACACCGTAAGGAATAAATGATGTAATTAAGACGGATATATAAGAAATACTGTTTGGAAATTCCCATTGTACATAAGAGGTAATCAATTCTAAGGAAACAAGACCATATTACTACTAATAAATGTTTTGATACAAAAATCTATACAACTACACGCATTGAGGTCTATTTAATAAATGTGTGCTATTGAGGTCATAAATGTCTCTTACTAACTTGGGCTTACAGCCCTTACAAGGTCTACAAAAATACGGCAAACATGACGTAAGTAGAAACAAAATACTAAGTAGAATACAGACGACGGAGCAGATGGGTTTCCTATATGGTAAGAGAACATCGCCGCCTTTGGACAAACGCGCCACAGTCCGCGCATTGGTTGTATTACCGGCTTTTTACGCCACTTAAGCAAAATTTATAAGGGTCCCCGAAATCCTCACACACTCAGCGAAACACAACAGAGACAACGTTTCAAATACAACTGCTATTTCACGCTTAGTATTCTGTGATCCCGTGGTATCACTTCGGACGAATCGGCTCAAATTAGTGCAACCGCACTGAAGCATACTTCAGCATGGCTCTCCCACGTGTACTGTTTCACTGAGTGAGTGAGGATATCGTAGGCCCGTGAAATTATACGGTTCAAGGGACGTAGAAAGCAGGCAACACAATCATAGCGAATCTATTAAGAAGAATAACTAAAGAAGAAAATATAACTCGCAAGGTTTAATTTAAAGAGTATTTATTCCTCCAATTGGATATAATTCACTGTGTAATTAAAGTCTTAATTAAACAATCATGTCGAAATACTAGATAAAACGATGTTATTACATAATTTTTATATCTAAGTAGGTACTAGGAAATAATTTTGATTATAACATTGTTGTAATTATATTTTTAAAGGCAGAATAACAAGTTTCATACAAAACTTATACCGCTGAAGCGGTGTGAAAAGCCGGCACCACGACCAAATTGCTATTGTCTATGGGCGGCGGTGATCTCTTACCATAGAGCATACCTACCAGCTCCGTTACCCGCTAGACTATAACAAACCTATGACTAATGTATAATCGGTTCCAACCATAATAAATACACAAATAATTTTAAACATGACAATTTTCGCTCATCTTTGACCGTTATACCAACAAAAATCGAATCAGGAATGAAGAGATTCGTAGACGAACTAAACTCATCGATGTAGTCCGCTAAATTAGCAAGCTTATTATTATATAAGCAAATTGCACGCAGAGCAGATGGGCGATGGAGCCGAAAAGTGCTCGAGTGGAGACCATGGACTAGCAAGCGCAGCGTACGACGCCCACCCATAACATGAACAGACGACCTTATAAATGTCGCCGAAAGACGTTGGATGCAGGTCGCTTCGGACAGGTATGCATGGAGGTGTAAAGGGGAGACCTATGTCCAGCAGTGGACGTCCTACGGATGAATTGATGATGTTTAAGTACAAAAAAAGCTTACCTGGGCTTTTGGTATATAATCGTTGTATGTTATTATATATTTGGACCGTTTCCCAAATCTTGATATAAGATTATTACCAGCTATTGCTGTTCGCGGCATCTTCGATGGTTCTCTACCTCTCTCTTTCGCGGATCACACGTGTAATTAAAACGTCCAAAAAACTGGTTACCTCTCAGACGTTAGTCAACTGCGTTAAATTATATTTAATTCCGTCTCAACTGCGATTCAAAGCGCAACAAGCACGTAGTAAATGCGCCCACAAATAATGTTTTGATACCAACTGATGTGTTATTTATATTAAAATTACGTGTACAATCGATCAAGAGATTAATATTATCATATTTTCACAAACAAAACAACATTTTGTTCCTGTTATCGGCGTAAACGTGTCCTTGTTAAGATACCAGTACGACGGATAAGCCGATGCATTCGATTCAGTGCTTAGGTACGCAAGTACAGTATGGTACAGTTCGTATAAGTGCCAGGAGTGGTAGATTTGTAGGTAAGCGTTCATTCCATTGGTATCAATCTTTCCGACATTATGTGCCGCGCACCACCACTTTGTGGAATCAGTAGCCAGTAGAGATTTTTTTTATTGTATAGCGGACAAAAGAGTCCTATATCTAAAGAGAACACCGCCACCCATGGAAAACCGCGCCACACAACACGCATTGGTAGTGTCACCGGCCTTTTACGGCGCTGAAGCGGCATTTTTAAGTGCCTCTGATATTCTGATTTCTCAGCGAAACTCAGTAGAAGTACCGTTTCAGTTACAACTACCATTTCACGCCGAGTATTCAGTGAGCCCGTGGTATCACTTCGAATGAGCCGGCCCAATTAGTGCGTTTGAAACTAATACGACTTGGAGACCTTCAAAAGAGTGTACCTATTTCTCAAAGGCCGGCAACGCACCTGCGGCCTTGCTAGAGCGAGGGATGTCCATGGGTGTAGGACCGCTACTCCCAGGTAGCCTCCTACTGTTTACCATCGTTTTCATAAAAAAAACACATTAAAATATATTTCCTATCGCAACTTTATATACTGCAACAAAAACCAGCTCAACTCAGTGATTTAAAAAAATACAGCTGCAATCTTATCGAATTGATCTAACTTTACCGCCACGTGTACGCCGAAGTTAATCCAATAAGGGAATGAACTTTGTTGACAAAGACGAAGAAGAAAACAATAATAATTAATCAAAGAAAACAAAATGTTTTCGATTCTATACAAATCAATAAGGTAAAAAAGATTAGAGGAAAATTTTTAAATAATTTTTCTCCAATTTATATTAAGTTCTTTACATAACATGAAACTGGCATTTTATCGTACTGGCCAGTTTGATCTCAAAAACTCCTCTTTGAGAATTTATACATCTATGTAGGCACGAATTTTCGATTCAGGCTCCGTAATTACACGTTAAACACACTTATTATATTTTTCAAAGTCGACATTGTTGACATAGGTGGCGTAAAAAGTCGGCAACACAACTGATGCGCGGATAGTAGGGTGATGGGCGGCGGTGTTCTCTTACCATATAGGAGACCCACCTCTGCTCCGTTATACTATAAAAAAATATAACAATAGTAGATTGTCAAAATTTGTTCGCCCCATACCTGACCTACATATTATGTGTTGCACACACATTTGTGAATGTTGTAAATGGATTATGATATAACAATCAATGCGGACCGGCACGGCGAAAGGAATCGTTGCGAAACAGTTAAAGGTAATCCGGTAGGTGCGCGTTCGCGGCGTATTACTTCATTTGTTACGAAACATTACCGACCGACGATTAATCAGATACTGTAATACGTGTCAAATCTCTTGAACCCTTTTTTATAGTATAGTGGATAACGGAGCAGGTAGTTCTCCTATATGGTAAGAGAACACCGCCGCCCATGGAAAACCGCACCACAGTCCGCGCATTGATTGCGTTGCCGGCTTTTTAAGGGCCTCCGATATCCTCACTCACTCAGCGAAGCCGTGCGAGCCCGCGGTACCATATCAGACGAGCCGGCCCAATATCGTCCGTATATGCATCAACATAGCTCTCCCACAGGTGTGACAGTATTAAAACATTCGTCCGAGACCGTCAAGCCCTTTCAGAGACCAAATAAATTATTTTTATTGTCCGGACCGGGATTCGAACCCGATACCTCTTTCTTTTTGGCAGACCTATTAAACCAGTTACTTACGCGGGACTAACTACTCTTGACTTGCAAAGGACATTTTTCAGGGTCTAATCATTTTCTTTACAGTTATGAACCATTCCCTCTAAAATTGTTATCCAAGTCATAAACCAATAACCCAAGGGGGCGGCTGAGGTCGTTCTTTATGTAAGAAAACATCTTTGTAGTCCAAATCACTGGAAATTTAATCATTAGAGGACTCGTTTCTTGCATTTGGCTATATCATTATTCAAGAGCGGCTGTTTTTTTGCTTTGCCTTATATTTTTTTATCAAAAATTTATTTATATTAGCAAACCTATTATCCAAAAGAAATGAAAGCGATTATATTCTAGATTGGAGGACCCGGCCTACAACGTCTTGTCCATTACGCAACCTACTGGGTCTGACACTTTTACTAAGTCCAATTTCGACCATAATATTATATTTTCATTATCTTTTATATTGTTATAACTGTTCTACCATTTTTATTCCACCCACGTGTTTATTTCGCCGGTTCTCAGTGGACTTAGCTTGGAACCGGTGGTAGACTGGTTGTGACGTTCAACGAGCTGTATTTTTGTATTTATGATGAATAAAAATATTTCCTTTCATTTCAACTTTTAATTAACGTTTATACTTGTAAGTTAAACGTAAATTTTTAAATAAAATAATTACAATTTGTAGCCAATATCTTATTCTGATATCAGATAAATTTACCAATTACATGTACTTTCCATCTGATATTTAAGTACGTGTCGTGACTTATTCACGTCTAGCATAACATTTGAGTCAATTCCAATTATTATTTACTCCTTTGAAAAACATGATAAAATTCCAATTATGTAAACATGATTATTAGATAAATATTTTCTTATCAGTTTTTGAACTTCGCTTAGGTTAGACGCACCGGTTTGCTTGTAGCGACAGCTTATCTTCAAGTTCATCACATTTTTGGGAATTTAATACAGTAATTTTGAATAATTTTCATCTCAAACCATCAAAAATATATAGACACGTATAAATATAGTGACTATGTATCAGTTCCGTCAATTACGTACTAATTTTAAGTAATATATTCGATTTTAAAAATTTATTTACAATCACGTGTTGTTATTTCAACACATAACATACACAATAAATATAATATAGTATATATGCATATAAAAAAATCAAATAAAACAAATAATTTTGATTTATTTGTTTTTTTTTCGTAATATACCTACTATCGCAAAAAGATAACGGATACAACGCAGAGCTATTTTTAACTAGGAACACAAAATTGGGGAAAATATGCATATACATATGATATATTTGTATTGTTCGTTTGTCTGTCTGTTATAGTGGCGAACAAATGGAATTTGAATTTGGAATGGACATTCGGCGAGATTATTTATTTCTTAAATGGTATCGTCCATGGGTACCCTCTATACCTCATCAGGGCCACGACTGCGTTGCCGTCCTGTTAGGGATACGAAGTCTTTTTTTTGAAGTACGTATTGGTTTGGAAATGTCACTTCCAGATTGCTCTATTCTGAGCATCAGCAGCCGAGAGGCCTTGACTCATATCTTCCAAGAACTTTGACTTATAAGTATTCATTTTAGTCGCCAACCAGGCCGTATTGGTTTGAAAACACTTCCAACAGCAGCAACTGGTATCACAGATTGGAAGAACAGAGGAGAAAATTATTAACAAGTCAAATGTATGGAAAACATTGATGTGATATACAATTTTTTTACATCATACATCCAGAGTAAGCGGTCCACCGCTCATTTATATCCCTAGCCCTTGCTGAGCCACGGATGCGTTGGCGGCCTTTGAAGAATATGTACGATCTTTTCTTGAAGGTCCCCAAGTCGTATTGATTCAAATTCGTATAGGATAAATTCAAATAATTGCGCAAATATCGCTAGCCGTTCCTTAAAAGTCTTTCATTTCTCGCTTTTTATAACTGGCATTTGGAGGTCTTGTTAAACACCGCCATCAAAGTAGTACTATCCGCTTAGCACATAGTAGTACCGACCATCATGACCAGCTCAAGCATTACCTAAATGATATCGTAAAAACCATACCCTTGATTTGCGTTACTATGTAGGACGCCCAATATAAGTATCAGTGTTAGTTTTTTGTCAATAATAGCTTGAGACTTGAAAAATATCATATATAGGAGCAATATTATTACGAAACAATCGCTTTTTTGCAATATAATAATCTGGAAAAACCCATATATTGACAACGATCCAGAATATTATCAGATAAAAACGCTATCGATACTACTTTCATATTATTTAAGCCATTCGATAGTACTATTATTTGTAAATTGTATGAGGTCACTTTACCTATTCAAATATATTGTATAATGGTGTTTTATTTTGTGGCATAACAGATAAGACACGTAATCATATATCTTTAGATATTTCTAAACCAATACGACTTGGAGACCTTCGAGAAGAAGAGCGTATCTCTCCCTTGAAGGCTGGCAACACAAACGCGGCGGAGAACCGTTTTTCCTAGGCGAGTCTTTTGCTCGTTTGCCACCGTTTGGATGACAACGAAACTTTTTATACAAAATAAAAATCTTATGTTACACTTTTTATTATATAGCCGTACAACGGGTCTGACAACTCTCCTGATGGTAAGAGATCCTCACCGCCCATAGACAAACGCGTCACAATTATTTTGGTGTTGACGCGTTTTTACGCCACATAAGCGTTATAACTTGATGATCTTTCGGTAACGTCATTTACTAAGCTATTTTATTGTGGTATTCTGTGAGCCTGTCGTATCACTCTGGACAAGCCAGCTCAACTAGTGCATTAATATATTCAAAAGCATCGCTGTCGACTGGAGGAGATGGTGTTAACTCACTCGACCATCCATGGCAAGACCTTTTAAAGATACAATTATAAATTGTATTAAAACTGGGAGTTGAACCCTGTTCCCATGATGTTACTGTAGCTAACAAGACCGTTCGACAACGAGTAGGAGGTACTTGTAGTAACTTTAAGGGTAAGTTAAAAAAATGTAAAAAATAATTAACAACTTAAATATGTCCACAAAAAAAACAAAGAAACTAAGTCAAATTTATACAAAACCTTCGCACAAAGGAAACAGGAAGGTATGTGTGTGTTGTGTTAATTTTTCCAGATTTCAAGTAATAGCGCTGAAACCTTGAATTTTTATTAAAAAATTGGTTCGACAATCCGTTTCACAATACCAAAATTCTATGCACGGCATCATTTTCCTTTCAGTTCATTTATTGTCTATAAAACGTTTGCCTGACAACAGTGTTATTTTTTTTTTTACGGCTCTGGATATTAAGCCCTTTTGATTCTACCTTAATTTTTTTAACCTTAATTTGAAGAATTTTTTAAATATATAATTTTTTCATTTGAAAATTAATAACGTTTCACTGATTTATCACACTGCTATAATTCTGCTCATTGCAAAACAGCTCACACATAAAACTCTACAAATTTTACACGTAAAACCACAAAAATACAATTTTTATAAAATTTTATAAAACCAGACTGGCTTGTTGCGTTATAAATCCTTGTAACTAATTAATAATCACCAGTGTTGCCATTTCAAGCGAGAGAAGACGTGTGTACGTGTTTTAATTTTGATTCTCCAAACATTATATTCATTAAATATTCTACGTTTTTAAAATAGGTCTTTAACAAGAGGTACGATTTTTTACTAGTACACAGTACAGTAGTAGTTTTTTTATTTTTATTCATTTATGGAAATAGTGGCAAACGAGCGGCAGTCTCGCCTAGTGTAACCGGTCCTCCGCCCATGGACACCTTTGGAGAGCCGTGGGCGCGTTGCTGATCTATAAGGAATTTGTAACCTCTTTTCTTGAAGGTCCCCATGTCGTATTGGTTTGGAATTACCCCTGCTGCCAGCTGATTCTACAGGGTGGTGGTGCGCGGCACAAAATGTTTAAAAAATGTTCAGTTGTGGAACGACAAACATCGAGGTGATATCGATGAAACTTTGTATTCTGCCTCATAGTATAATATAACGGGTAACGAAGCAGGCGGATCTGCTCTATGGTAAGAGATCACACATAAACAACTGCGCCACAATACGTGCTTTGTTTGTTTTGCCGACTTGTAACGGGATAATATTAAGGGCCAGCGGTATGCTCATTGAATCAGCAAAACACAATACAAGAACTGATTCACGCTGGTGTTCTGTAAGCCCATGTTATCACTTCGGAGACGGCTCAATTAGTGCTGAAGCATGGATTTCACACTGGCCATTTTTATTAAATCAACAACAAAAAAATTTCAACATTACAATTTTAAAAAAATCTACACAGTTACAAATACAGTTTATATAAATTATTCGAATTTCAATTGTTCACGATACTTTTCATTACAACTCGAAACTGATTTGAATAATGTTTTTCAAAGCATAAGACTCGTCAAAAAAGGATTCAACACAAATCCGAAAGGATAATGCATGTATGACAATAAATTATATAGCTTCTAATATTTTTCCTCAATGTTTACCTCAAAACGGGATAGGACAGTCCGCTTATGCATAACCGCGGACGCAATCCGAGCTTTGATTGCGTTGCTGGCACGTCACACCGCGTAAGCGGTATTAATTTCTGGTATGCTCAGTCAGTGAAACACAGTATGAGTCTGGTGTACTGTGAGCCCGTGATATCACTACTTTTTTTATGGAAATTTTTGCAAACCATCAGGAGGTTCACCGTGGGCGAGCACCACCCTCCACCCATGGACACCTCTAACCCTTACAGGACCACGGGTGGGTTACCGGCCTTATAGAAATATACGGATGAGACAGCCCAATTAATGCATCAGCATACCTTTCCCATACGTCAGAGCCTAACCGTTAGATGGTGTTTGGAGCCTGCCACAATTAAGCCCTTACAGAGGAGAGAATAAATTATGAACTCTATTCCGACTGGCCATAGAACCCGACACCAATGATGTCACGATCACAAGAGCACCCGGCCATGGGGCTCTCAAAGGCAACAATATTATTTTAAATCATAGAAAATTTTACTAAAACTGCTAACATTCGAAACGTACATAGCTACGGATATAAGATTAATATCATGTCTTTACATATGAAATTGGCGTTTTGTATATTTTAAGATTTTTCTTCCTAATTTGCTTCGAATGGCTTAAAACAATATTATCACAAACATCGCTGACCACAGCACACTCGTGAATAATGCAATATTTCAAATTTTCCATTTTGTAAACTGAATCACGCAAAGCAAAAACCGAAGGAGGATAAAATAAATGAATTACGGTTCTCGTAACGCAAATACGCGAGTAATAAAAAAGTATTTGTAAAAATTTTGAAATTGGAACTCGCAACCAACTTGATTAAAGCAGGCAGTACGAGAAAAGGGCAATTTCATATGTAATGACCTAATAATAGAGTTTTGGTATTAACTTTGAAATGTTTCCGCTAAATGTCGAGAGATGGCATTGACAGCTCGACACGCGCAGTCGTAATTTTTATATTTAATTACTCTATACATTGTTGAAAAACCAAATAAAAATAAGGAGAAGCTGTAGAGGCCTTACACCGACAGCGATAGTCCATTCAATAAATAAATAAATAAAATAAAAATGACGCGACAGTAAAATTACTGTCTACGTCAGACAAATTTTAATATTGTGTGGTATAGCGGAAAACGGAGCAGGTCTCCTATATGGTAAGTGAACAATAAACATCACCGCCCATGGACAACAGCGCCAGAATCTACGCGATGGTTGTGTTGTCGGCATTTTACGCCGCCATGATTTCAAAGGCCTCCGATATCCTCACTCACTCAACGAAAGTACCGTTTTACGTTGAGTATTCGGACGAGCCGGTCCAATTAGTGCATCAGCAAAGCTCTCCTACGAGTGCAAAACAAATGTATGTATTACAAGTTACCAAGTCAGCAATAATGTTGTACTCCATTCATTATACCCTTTTCAATATATGGTAACCATGACTACTTTTGTCATTTAGATTGCGATGCAATTTCTCCACGAGCGTGAGTTGACAAATAATTCAAATGGAACTTTCAAATTAAAGTCGTAAACGACATCAAAGCGACGGCGACTCTGTGACTACGAATGCCAGTTCTAAATTAAACATCGTTCTGTAGCTTTCAACTAATTTCTGTATGCACATATGAAAATTGTTGTGTTGGTACTTTATAGATATGGTCGACAAAAATGATTTTTTTAAATCATAGTACAAAGTGCCAAAGTAAACCGTTGTAACTTTCATTATTGTTTTGAGTGTTACTTCGTTTGCATCTCTCGAGAAATTCATGTCGAGATAAGTCTTCATAAATAGGCTTTAGAACTTTTTCAACGTCTGGATCCAGTGGGAGGTAATCGTGCTTAAACTCAGCAATCCGAACAATAGCTCAGGTATGTCCCGTATCCAATGCAACTATCTAACTGCAGAGCGGTTACTCTTTTAAATGACTTTAACTCAAAAACTGTTTTAGATATCGAGCGGGTCTTCTCCGTGGTAAGAGATCACCGCCGCCCATGAATAACCGCACTACGGCTTTTTATACCGCTTGATTGTTATCATTTCATAGGTCTCCGATATACCCTTAGCCCTTGCAGGGCCGCGGGTGCCTTGCCAGCCTTAAGGTAGGTACGGTCTTTTTTGGTTGCAGCTGATTCCACAGTGTGTGTTAATAGCTCGAGAACAACGCTACGCTATGTTTATAGAACCTTGAACGATACATAGTCGCTGCGAGATAAAATCATAAATGAGGTAATCTGCAGCCGAACCAAAGTAACCGACATTGCCCGCCGTATTTGTAAGTTGAAGTGGAATTGGACTGGCCATATCGCTCGACGAAACGATAACCGATGGTGAAGAAAGGTTCTCGGATGGTGACCGCGTACCGGGAAACCCGGAATAATAAAACCGTTGGATCTCTCAAGATCGCAATCGGTGGGCGTCTTTCGGGGAGGCCTATGTCCAGCAGTGGGTATACTTACTGGATATACTTTAATAGGCTAATGTTGAACGATACATACATGTTAAATGTTATCAACATTTGATAAATTCTTTTGGTAGCTGTAAGTTCTCTAATGGAGAACAAGGGCACGCCGCGGGGTCACCGAGCTCTGACCTCTGCGCCGAGACGGATGGAAGCGGCTGCACTCGATCGCAACCGATTCGTCTCGACCGATTATCAATACAACGCGTTGCACATAAAACTATAGTGATCGTGAAATTGATTTCGTCGACACGCCCGCCAACACACTGGCTGTCATGGCAGCTCCGGAGCGATTGGATCGATAAAGGTGCGACTTTAGTCCGCGTCACAGTACGCGCATTGGTTGTGTTGCAAGCTTTTTATACGCAGTGAGCCCATGATATCACTTCAAAAGACCCGCCTCAATTAGTGCGTCAGCATATGCCTCAGCATGGCTCTTTCACAGATGCGACAGAATTAAGACACTCGCCCGGCCACTGTCAAATCAAGCCCTTCCAGAAACCGAATAAATTATAAATTAAGTTATAATTGTCCGGACCGGGGCTTAAACCCGAAAGCTCTCATTTCACGGTAGACATAAAACCACGAGGCTCTATTGATGATGTACTATTATCATGTTGTGAGGTATTTTATAAAATTAGGTCTTTTGAAAAAATTGCAGAATACTAGTACGGAAGTTTTTTCTGAGTGAGAGCAAACCAAATCCGGCGTTTAAGCGGCTTAAAAAGTCAGCAACAGTTCGAACCACTTGTTGTGGGACGTACAGACGAGCGCGACCCTCTTTTAAACCTACCGTGTGTATAGTAACTTTTTATTTATATTTTGTTTATGTTGTATTGGTAGGCTAAAAAAGGTAGGTAAAACCAATTAAATACATAAATAATTACTTATATATTGAATTAAATCTTACCTCTTCGTCCTCGGCTATGTATTGCACGGCGCCCGGCTTCGGTTGTGTCTCGACACCGCTCAGTTTCACCGGTCGGCCATCCGACTGATCTAGAACTGAAAAAATAGCAATCATTAATATATTTCGCCTTAAGATATCAAATCGAAAACTGGTAAGCTGAAGTAATTTTCCTATACACATGAACCACACAGCCACCCATGAGCGTCTTATAACTAAAAGAACAGCCTGGACAACCGCGCCACAATTACACGCTTGCCTAGTGTCGTCGGCTTTATACACCGCCAAGGCGGTAACATTTCAACTAATGTTACACTGATTCAGTATTAGGTATTCTGTGAGCCCGTGGTATCATTTAGGACGCAACGGCCTTCTTAATGCGCAGTATGGTTCTCCCACGAGTATATATCCAAACGCTTGAAAATCGCCCCTCGAGCAAAAATATAAATTCTATTGGGACCGGGATTTAACACGATACCTCTCGCTCCATGATGAACACTTAGCTACGAAGCTTTGAAATCTAATACCAAGCAACACTGTAGTTCAAGAACTCTTTTACTTTGTAGTACGATCCATGTATAAGCTTCTTAATATAGGATTAAAATTGGATTTGTTCATATAGTTTGTCCATATATAACTTAAAGAAAAATCCTTACAGAGAGAAAACGAGTGGCTGTGATTAAGACTCTAATTGGTCATACAATGTCACCATGAAACATTATTGCCATTCTAATAATAGAATAATGTATTGATTGATAAAACCCTGCCCTTGTTAGGACTACGATACATGTGCAATAATAATTGTAGTCTATGTATTTGTGTGCGGCCTGAAAGAACCCTTAAATAGAAATTCTCTAATGCAAAAATAGTGGCGACCGCGCACCGGAAAACGCAGAGTGGGACGTCCCGCCACACGATGGAAAGACGATCTAACATAGGTCGCGGGCAACCGCTGGATCCACATCGCTCAAGATCGCAGCGGGTGGGCGTCTTTGAGGGAGGCCTATGTCCAG
>DWCF01002674.1:0-22856 GCA_018230265.1 Delias oraia | reverse complement strand
CGGGTTGGTGATCGCAGAAACATCTACTGTACTCGAAAGGGCGCTGCTGCCCAATTAGGAAGACTGGGAGTGGTACTATTCTGATCCGGTAACCACACGGAAACTCCATATGCAACCACAATACATACTGCTGCATACTATATGAGTAGCTGACGCAATTATTGGCCTGGTTAGTGATACCACGGGAATTCCAGCGTGAAACGGTACTTGTAGTTTCGCTGATTGAGTGAGGATATCGGAGGGTCTTGTAATTATGGGGCATAAAAAGCCGGCTACACAACCGAAATGCGGACTTTGTCGGAGATTTTTCTTACCGTATAGGAGACGCACCTGCTCCGTTGTCCGCTATAACAGAAAAATCTAAGTTTGGGAGATGAGGATAACAAATTTAATAAATATTTGAAGCTTTATCAGCCCACTTTACCAAGATTTAATATTAAGAATAATTGATACGGTTCTTTTCATTCTCAGTGCTACAATGACTACGGTGATATAATAAAAGCTACTCTGAGCAAGGCCCGTGAGATCAACAAGCTGAATTGCGCGTTGGCGATGGAGCTGGCCATGCAAGCTCTATTCTTGGACATTAGGGCCAAACATCCTAACCCACAGAGAAATCTACCCGAACTACTCGAGCTCAAGGTACGTTTGTAATATGTAATGTGATTATCTTTATTATATACTGCTGTTGTCATGGCAACCAAAGCTCAATTTTTTTTATATATCAAATTTCTTTCTGTCTTCCAGGAGTTAGCTAAGCGTTTCTCAATGATGTTCGGTCTGGACGCAATGAAGAACCGCGAAGCTTTGGTGGCGTTGCATCGCGCTGGTATCGCCTTCGCAGCATTGGACATGCCACAGCTTGGCTTAGCACCGCCAAACATTCTTTTCTTAGAGCCCCTCTCTGAGTTCTCCGCCAAGTTGCTGCGCCCTGACAAGCGACAAGTTCTAAGGGTATCTATTTAATCGCTTTTTTTTAAAATTTTCTATACGTTTTTCAAGATTCTGAAGATCCAGTGCCTCTCTATATCACAGTTGGCTCGTCATACTCGGGACATTGGAAGTATTGTACATTCAAATTTTTTTTCAAATCAAATTTTTGTTTTTAGTTGAAGGGCGTGGGTTTTCAAACTGTCACAACGATTATCTGTAAGCGCTTATTGTTAGTAAACCGTGTGTTCGCAGTACCTGGACTCCCGCTTCCAAATACAATGGATAGATGAGTTAGCGCCATTGTATGCTTACCGCAACGCGCTCGTAGCAGATGCCCCGGAGGAGCGGCCGCTCCCTGCGCCGAAGCGCCACTACACGCGCAAGAACAGTACGTGCTCTATTTCCATACGTTAAATTTGGTGCCCCGGTCATTAATCACGTAATCTTTTATTTAGCATTTTTTGACCCCCTCCTCCCCATTGGTGATATGTAGTCAAATTTAAGACTGCCCCTACCGTCTCCCCTTATATTTCGTAATGTTTGTCAAACCCGTCCCCCTCCCCTTCGAAACTGCACGTGATGGACGGCCTCTTATATAACATTCTTTATGTAGGCCGAAATATAGTCGCTATTTTTCTCTTTCAACATCTACTTTTCATACGTGTAAGATTTCACGTGCATGAATGTAATATTTATATAGAAGTCAAACGCCTATTGTTTTGTATTCCTATTTAAAACCAGTTCAACGAAAACCCATTTTATTTAAATTTTGTACTTTATTAGGGTTCGCTGCTACTGCTAACCACAAAAGGCATATAAGAATTTTATTGAATTAAACACCTGTTCTGGTAATAAAAACGCTCATGTTACCATTTTAGTTGATTGTTATAGCGGTTGAAAAGGCAATTTTATTTTGCTCTCTTTGAAATAACTGAATTAAATTGGAAAAGTGTTTTAAAATAGAATAAAGACGGTATGTCTTTGCCTTTCAGAGGGTCCAGCTGAGGAGGAGGAAGCCGAAGAAAACGCCGAATCCGATCAAGACGTCGGGTGAGCGCTCAACCCATTGTCAATTTAACAAATAATTAAATCAAACATTGAATTTAGAGTCTCGTTATTTCCGCTGGTAAATTTTTATCAGTTTTCTAAGTTGAACTATGTCGTACGAGATCAATCAGTAGATTAGAATTTAATCCCACAGCAATCGCTTCGATAAAATATTTATCGAAAAATTAAAACATTGAAATGGTAGAAATATAAAAATGATTTTTTTAAATAAACAAATATTATTATAATATAAAAATCAACCAAATTAATACTAAAATAAATAAAAGGGTAAAATATTCCAAAATTTGTGAGTACTGTTGAAAGTGGGTGGGAAACTGATTCAATTTTTACACGTGTATCGACGAACACAATTGAATATATAAACCGCTAGTTAGGGCATGTTAGGTTCTCGAAATGGGTGCCGTAAATCAGTAAATTAATAAGTAACAAGTAAAACCTTGAGTTTAGGTTCCACACGCACTCAAAATTAAAACAAAACTGCATTTATTACAAAGGATATATATACTTTATCATCAAAAGTGGGTCCCATAGACATGGACTAGCGACAAGTTAATTCACCTATATCGGATATCGAAGAAAACGACGTATGTTTGAGGAAGTGTCAAAACATTATTCGACGTAACTTGAAACGACGTAAATCGAAACGACGTAAGTATTAAATCATTTATCAGGATATTTTCAACCGGAAAACGGAAAATACTTAAAAACAAATACCTTATCTTAGTCTTGAGTATGGGAGCAACTTTGTTCAACGAGTGATGTCTGCGAAATTTAGTAAAGTATTAAGTTAATTAGTAATCATTTCTATTATATAGTATTAGACTGTGTTTTCCTATATGTGGTAACATTCAATTTTTTCCAATAAAAATTATTTTCACTTATGTTCTAATTATCAATATCGTTTTATATTATATATAACCTAATGTTGAAGTAGTTGATGTAGTGGTAATTTATTGTTGGTAATGCATAAGTTTGGAGGATATTTTTGTAATAAAGTTTTTCATATTCATTGTTATTTATTTATGAGTAAATGATAAGTCATTATACTTTACAAAGTGCCTCGTCACTTGTGCCTGTCTATCTAAAAGCGCTAATCTCAAAATATACAAGACAGATATTTATGCAACATTCATATAAAGGTGGAATAATTTATTGGTAAAGGTTGGTAAATATAAAAATTTACCGCCAGTAGGCTAATCCAATCTTTAAATTAATTTAAACGCTAAAGGCATATTTTAACAACCATCACTAAAGTATATTCACATAACAGTATCCGTTCTAAAATAGAACGTCAACTTTGTTACATGTTTTTCTTACTATTCTAAAAAATTATGATTCAAAAGACAACCTGCCTCCCTGCGCCCTCGAGTTTAATTACCGTACTGGTAATAATAATAAATTAATACTGATACAATGGTATATTTGTAAAATATGACGGCAAAACTCAATCAGTTTTTTTTTTAATTTTATAGTATGTATAATGGACAACGGAGCTTTTATATGGTAAGAGAATACCGCCGCCCAGTGACAACTGCCCATTGGTTGTGTTGCAGTATTTTTATGCCACTTAATCGGCATTTTTAAGGGCCTCTGCCATTCTCACTCGCTCATCATCATAATCATCATCAGCCCATTCAAGTCCACTGCTGGACATAGGCCTTCCCCAAAGACGCCCACCCGCGGCGATCTTGAACAATCTGGATCCAGCGGTTGCCCGCAACGTCATAGGGGGGTTATTTGCCTTAATCACCACGCTTGGCAGGCGGGTTGGTGATCGCAGAACATCTCATCATCTCACTCGCTCAGCGCAACACGATAAAAGCACCGTTTCAAGTACATCTACCATTTTATGTTTAGTATTCAGTGAGCCCGTGGTATCGTTTCGGGCGAGACGGCCCAATTTGGGCGTAAGCATAGCTCTCCCACGGTGGTCCCTTGCGTGTTTTCATTAAATTTGAGTAAAATAAAATAATGACCTCTTCTATAAAACAAACTGCATGTGGATCTTTTAATAGCTTATAAAAGATACACACATTACTTACACGTCATTTGAGTTAATTGAATAAAGAAGTGTTTAATGATAATATTAATCTTTCATTAATAATTTTACTTCTTATAGTTCTAATATTTATCTCATCTGTATAGTGTAGATATCAGGCCACTGCAATCGAATGATTGTATGTGGCAACGTGGGTAACACAACAGACGGGGAATCTTATGACAGGAATACCACAGTCGTAGTTGTGGGTCCTACCTGTTGCATTGGAGTAAAGGAAATGATTATTACACGATGACGTTGTAAATTCCATTGTAAAATATAACATAATTTATATAATATGACGTTTGTGCTGCAGAGGATGTTATTGTGGATAGTGAGGTAGGAATGCGCTTCGCGTCATAGAAATGTGTTTTCCTGCCTGTGACGCTTCGCTATCTTGAGATTGCGTTCCCACTAAAACCCATTGTCGAGGCTCACACGCTTGTCACTTTCCTCCAATCGTTACATTTAAACTAGTATTTAGAGTAACTTTTAAATGCTTAATGGTTTTAAAACTGTATCATGAAGCGAGAGGTATCGGGTTCGGATCTCGGTCCGGATAATTATAATTTAATAAATAATTTATTCGGTCTCTGTAAGGGTTTTGACAGTGTCCCGGTGAGTGTCTTAATATTATCGCACCCGTGGTAGAGCCATGCTGAAGCATGTGCATACTAACTGATTGGGCCAGCTTATCCGAAGTGATATCACGGGCTCACAGAATACCCAGCGTGAAACGGTACTTGTATTGTATTTCGCAGAGTGAGTGAGGATAACGGAGGCCCTTAAAATGCGGACTGTGGTGCGGTTGTTCATGAGCGGCGGTGTTTTCTTACTATACAGGAGACCCAGCTGGTCTGTTGTCAGCTATATATAGAATACAAAAAAAGGATACGTACAAATTAATTTCATCAACAAAAAAAAACAAATCACATAAAAATGCAATATTTCTAACAGATTGATTGAATTCAGATTTAATCAATCCGTTAGAAATATTATCCCTTCTAGAAATTTCTAGATGTTGTGAGGCATAATGTCTGTACACTTACTAGAATTGTCTTGTGCAACGATGTCAATAAATAAACAAAATTAAAAAATGGGAATTTTTAGTAGATATTTCCTACCATGTTAAAAGATATTGACATGAGAGACTATCACTTTTATCTATTTTACTTTCACTCGCTAACATTCTATGATTTTAGACGAGCAGCATACAAATGTATGTAGCAAGTTAATTAATTAATAATTAACATAAGCAATGTTTACAGAACGCGTAGTACTTTCAAGAGTCAACGGCAGGCGTCTTCTGAATATGACAATCTGAGAAAAAAGCAATGTCTTTCCAGAGGTTCAAGCAGTTCAACATCAAATTAGGGCGGAAATAAATTTATTGTAAACCTTTTTATTTATTTTATTATAACTGACTGACAGTAAAAGAATACTGAACATGACATGCCAAAATGGTATCTAGAACCATCACAAAACAATATATCCTTATATGAACATATTGAATAATATTTGGACTTATAGAATAACACGTTGCATTCTCAAACAAATTTCAACTGACGTCAAAACTTGATGACGAATTAAATACAAAATACTGACACATTGATTCATTTTACCATAAAAGGATAAAAATTTAATCGCTAAGAAACGATGATATCTGCTTTAAAAATTTCCTCTTCACTATCAAAATGTCAGGAAGGAAAATGGATAGCGAAAACAATACCAAATAAACTTGCGGCCGTCATTGCCGCGGGAATTATCTGACACCATATACCGTGTGTTATCTAATATTTTTCAAAGAATGTTTTATATAACTTGCTAGTTGCATAGGAGCGGGCGGGTGTCTATGGCAAGAGATGGCCGCCATCCATGGACACTCAGCGCTTTAGTTGTATTTTTTATACAATCGGTGGTCAAGGAGCAGGAGGCTCACTTAGTGCAAGCGGTCCTCCGCCCATGGACACCCCGGGTATTGTCAGTTTTTTACTCCGGCCGAGTGGTAATATTTCAAGAGCCTTCGGTATTCTCACCCATTTAACAAACCGACAATTTGTTAAATTTTAAAATAAAAAGTAATTAATATTTTTGAATAGGTACGTCTAGTAAATATTTAAATTGCACAGTGATTACGTAATTACATACTGTTGTGCTTCGTAGCAGGTTGACTACGTAGCTACTACATCTTAGCGACGTCAAAACTTTAATTCTAATTTCATAATAATGCAACTAATTAATATAAACTCATGAAATAACAAGAGTTACTTCATCATAATGACGCAGGCATTGTTCAACCTACGAAACTAGGGCAATATGTATGGGTAAGAAAGATAAACGATTTTATCAAAATCTATACCATAATATTTAGAAGTCAAGTTTACTTCAGTCGAAAAAACGCTGCTACATAAGCTAAAACAATCTCTATAACCTGCCTAATTTTTCTACGATTATTGTAAATTATTAAATACCTACTTCACAGATATGTAAATCATAAGATCCCTACATAAAACGATTGCTTGTAAGCTTTAGAAATATTCAAGTATGTTATTATTTCCATTTTCTTTACTCTTTCTCCTAATCTCATCCAGGCTTTACGAATAATTACCTCAACAAAAGCATACAAGTTTAAGAAATTGGAAATTCTTAGCAATAACTTGTTATGTTGAACTACATGAGCCCGGTTTCTAAAACCTTACAGAAGGTAGTAATAATCGACATCAATACCATTGCTCCCATAGCTTTAGAAAATGCGATCTTGAATAACGCAAAGTAGAATAATGACGAGTTATAAGATATATAATTGAGTTGACTACTTATATGAACTTATAAGGCGTTATTTTTGTTTGACGCTGGTTAGTAAATTATGTACCACCACAGTTATTTCTGTTCTGATTAGGATTTCAAATTTCTACATTATATAGTGTTTTCAGTATTTTGGTGCCTACAAATTTCATTCAATAGAAGATTTATTAAAAAGAAAACGATCCGACATTTGCCTTTTCCATGTCTTTTAGTATAAATAACTAATGAGACTATAACATGCTTGAACGTCCTTAATCTGTGCCTATAAATAGATAAATACTAGAATAGAACTCACTGTCTTTGAAAGAAATTAAAACCTATGAAGCTCTAGGCAGATATTGGACGGGCTCATACTACGTTAAGTAACATATTTTGGTTCAGTTTCAATCATGATTACTTTAAAATCAAGGTTTTTGAACCTACACGTTTATTATCTTTCCGGGATTCAAACCCAGGCCTTTTGACTACCTATCCATGAAGGTGGTTCATTCATTCTCGTTCGTCCGTTCATTCATTCATTATCATTAAATTATTAGAATTTTTTATTATCTATAACATTGGTGAACTGATATGTAATTTATATGATGTAGAAAGTAAGGTAAGTCGGAAGTGGGCGGAGGCAGGTGTGGGGCGGCGCATGCGTGCCCCGCCTTCTGCGACCGCGCACCACCTTACGTTCTTAAATAAATATATTTTGTTTAACATACTTCGGGACATGATTATATGAAGGTCATAAAAGTTAGTTCAAACGTATAATTGCGGAAGTTAATATGATGGCTTTATTACCTTATCATAAATTGTATCTAGGTATACGTCATATCCAATATCAATTATGTTCTGGTTTACAAGATGTAGGAAAAGAAATCGAGGTAGACCGCTAGAACATGGGTATATGAAATAAAAGCAGCAGGAAAGCCAATAATCAGAATGAATGGAGGATTTTGGTGGAAGCTTTTCATCATAATCATTTCAGCCGTAGGTCGTCCACTGCTGGGCATAGGTATGCCTTCCCTTTAGTTCTCCATGCATAGCTATCGGAGGTATCTGCATCCAGCGTCTTCCGGCAACTTTTTAATGGTCGTCTGTCCACCTTAAGGGTGGACTCCTACGCTGTGTACTTTTCGGCCCCATCGGACATAAAATAAACCTTATTATTTTGTATATTATAATACATGTTAATCTGTCTTAGGTACAATTAGATATATTTTTTAATATTTACAAAGTATCGTCGTAAATTAAGTACCTTAAATAAAAAGGAATCGGTGAAACACAAAATTTTGGTTAAAATTGAGCAATTTAAAAACAGGTTCATATTAAACTAATAATTAAGTATATTAAAAATTCGTTGTGGGTAATAAAGTTTAAGAGTATATATTATATATCGAGTGTTGAACTACTGTTAAATTGAATTAAAACTATGGATCTATATTAACAAATGCAATTTTATGTGTAGCGATATGATGTTATATGTAAGATAGTAATACTCAGCGAGAAACGGTACTTGTACTGCGTTTCGCAGAGTGAGTGAGGGTATCAGAGGCCCTTAAAAATGCCGCTTAAGAGATGGTAAAAGCTGGCAACACAATCAATGCGCAGATTGTGGCGCGGTTATCCATGGGCGGCGGTGTTCTCTTACCATATAGGAGACCCGCTCGTTGTCTGCTATAGAATAGAAAAGTAATCTAAGTCGGCAGTAGTTTTGACCGCCTGTTTATATATATATATATTAATTATATAAATAATTAAATAATAATTTAATTTAATTAATTAATTAATTAATTTTTTTCATTATTAATTAAATTAATTAATAATGAATAATTATATATATATATTATAGTACAAATTATACAAAAAGGAAAAACATACTTTTTTTACTGATATGAAATTATATTGATAATTTGATGAGTCAACCCCAAACAGGTCTTATGAATGACTCAAAGCTTTCAGCATAGGCGATCGTGATTCTGTTTTCACTTAATTTTCATGTTCGAAAGTAGCCAAAGCCTATCTAATCAAAAATCGTTCAATTTCTGGTTTCATAGTTTCGTTAAAGTTATCTAAGAAATACATTTCGCAGCTAATTTTGATTAAGGTGCTCAAATGTTACAAGTAATATGAAATAAATGAGATTATATCTCATTTTTGCTGCTTATTTGAAAAATATGCAGCTTTTAACTAATCAATTTATTTTATTTGAACAACATGATTGACGAAATGATTAAGTTATGATTTTGGATAATAAATAAATTTGAATTCGTTTAAAAACTCTATATATTGATAAATATGTATTTATTGTAAATATATATTTATTAATTTGTTTGATAGAAAATGACACTGCCTTTAGATATTTGAAACAACTCTATTTATCTGAACTTTAAGAATTGTATAAGTTTTAATATATTGGAAATCCAGGTTTTGTTTAAACTCTTTCAAAATTAAATAAGCAATGTATTATATTTGTATAAAATATATTTCGATGTGTTTAAAGTTTTATTAAGGCGGCGAAGTTAATTCCAATCAAGGAGTTAGTGCAAATCAGTTGAAGTGAAAGACATAAATACAAATTCAAACATTTATTTATAATACTTTGTTGTACTTAAAATTACTTAACACTTACTACTATCTTTTTAATAAATACTTATTGTACACTGAGCAAGCTTAACGCCGGAGTTCCGGCTCACAACCGTTAACAATAATTTAGGAACAAGGCGAGGCTCGTTCCTAGGCCACGGCGCGGTCAGCGCTGCGGGCAGTTGACAGGTCCCCGAAGCACCACCCGAGTTCACCGAGTTGGAGAAGTGTTGAGAGAGTTTGATACTGTACTCTTGTCGACGATGCATGAGCAGCCAACCGCCACATCTAGAGTCACCATTTTCTTCATGGGTATGTCGTACACTAGCACTGTGTCGTGAATCTCCACGCACTGCATCACATGGCCGCTGAGGCTGTGGCGGCAGCACTCGTGCTGCAGGTGAGCCATCCGACACCATTCCCGATTGTCCTCGGCACACTTCAGGACCTTGATCTTGCGCGGCACCCGTTGCTCATTGACATCATATTCCACCTTGATGGGACACACAGTTTTGTTGAGGACATCATTTAAGTCCATAGAGCGGGCCTCACTCGGCCTGATCGAAGCGAACCCCATGAGGGCGGCGAGGGCGACGAACGCGGAGATTTTCTTAAACATGATTTACTGTTGGTTGAGACCTCTGTACTAACGTAAGGCTAAATTGCGAATAAACAGGTACGGATTTTGGTGAGACTTAAATACAGATAGTGGTCCGTATGTGAGGGATCAGCGGGCGGAGCGTTGTTTGTCGCGTGCCTAGCCGCGCCAGTCGCCCGCCATACCGCGTCCGCGCATCATCTCTGTTTAAGCGCCGCATTAGAGTCGGTCTTTAGTTGCGTGTCTTCGATGACGCTTTTTGATTGTCTTTCAAAGTGTGTTGTGTTTGTGTCTACGATTACAAATAATGAGCGAACTGATTATATTTTAAACAGACAGTGGGTTTAAATATTATTTTTAATTATTACGATTTTGTTAACAAATTTTAATGGTTGTTCACTTACAACAGCAGGCTAATGGCTGCTAAACAACATCAATTACTGACTATCAACGGGATATTAATTTGCTTTGCTGTATTTGTAGTGATCTCTTTCAAATGGTATAACACCCTAAATGGCCTTAGTTTTTGTTTTCTTACATGATAACAAATGTCTGTTAATTTTTTTGATTTTTAGATTTATTTACTTTAAATAACTGTAATATTTTTATATGTTACGAATAGCCTTGGTTTTAAGAGAAAGAAGGCGAATAAAACATTTACGAAATGTGTTAATTCATTTTGTTATAAAACAAAAACTTCTACATATTTTTGTAAAATCAACGGTGTGAGAAAAGTAATTTATGGAGGTATTGTACACTTAAGATATCTAAATTTATATAATAAAAATAATATTAATTTGGTTTACATGTGTGTTTTCGGTATATATAAAGTCAGAATATATACAACAAAGCTCATAGACATTAGGACAGCGTAGGCCGTGTAGACCGTCTACGAAATTCCAAAGCCGCGTTGAAACAATACACAATTAATATTGTAACATTCAATTCTATACGTAATTGGCAAACATGTATACAGGTAAAGTTCAGTGATATGTTTTAACTTCCTTAACTTAGCAACAAAAACTTGTCTTAGGTTTTCTACATATCTTACATACATTTTATCCTTATGTAAAGTTTGCAAATTTTGTTGACCATATGACGTTGTTGTAGTCTCATGACGTCTTGCCATCCGTCGAGATTCCCGTTATAGTTCAACTAGTCGCGACTTGATTTACTTGAGAACAGTTTATTTAAGTTAAGCCTTTTATAGTATTATCCTCTTACGTGTCATAACGACTATTAACATTTTTAAATATAAATTATGTAATATGAAATATATATATTTGTTTTTTAAAATATTCTCTTGTTTAAATTGTTTTTTTATATAGTTTTCTTTTAAAATGTTTTGCTTATTGATTGTATATCAATTATTTAAACGCATTGAATTGTTATTTTAGATGAGTTATGTTATGCGTCAAGTAGACAAATACTGTGAAATGGTGTTGAAATAAACGATCCTGTGAACAAATGATGCAGTTTTATTTATCAAACTGACCGCATTTACGCAAGTTTCTATTTATTTTTGTTATTAACTCACATGTATTGTGACTTGTGAATCATAAACTTCAGTCTAATGTGAACAAAACTTTTTTGCAGTTATAGTTTCTTTTTTTTTCAATAAAATGGAAGTACAATAGATGCCATTCATAAATGTAAATGTAACTTATTCAGAATTTTATCTATGACAGGCATCATCATAAAACGTATCAATAATTAAAAATAAGATTCATGCTGGATTACATATTAATTATATACTCGTATACAAGTTGTTATATCATAAAGCTTTTGTGTATTTAATTAACACACTAATTAATTATAACTTTGCCTTTTGTGGTCACTAACCGCAATGAATGAGGGCTATAATCGTTCATTCATAAGTTAAACAGTAGCAGTTACTAGTAGTATATTCTCTAGTTTCTAAGCACTATGAACCATTGCTTAGAAAGCATATAATATAAATAAATCGCTTATTTTATAATACTATAAAGCCATGCATACCGGGTTTGAATCCCGGTCTAAATATTATTGTATTTAATAAAATTATATTCAGTCTTTGGTATATCTTGACAGTAGCCGGTCGAAGGTCTCTCCAATGAGAGAGCGTAAATGTCACACTAACTGAGTCGGCTCGTCTCGGACCGAGTGCACGCTCTCACAGAGTAAAAATTCAAAATTTACTTGTACTATGTTTAGTATTAAATATTTTGTGCACAGAATCTTACAGATTTGTAGTAATGCTACCCTTAAGGCTTCTCCATTGAGTTTACAATATGGAAATCGTTACAAAAACAAGTTGCCTTACATTATGGGTATTGGTACTACCGCCATTAGTAACCAATATACGTAAATACGTTAATAAATTATTACATAACTAATTGGTATTACGCGGTGATAATCAAGGTGGATTTCCCTCCATAACGGCCACCGGTAGCCTATTAACAGGTCTGTGGCGGAAAACACACCTAAAATTGATTCGCAATGTATAAGTTGCTGACACAATGCGATATGAATCAAGGTGGATTTTTCTGTAACAAGATATTGTGAAATAATATTATCCTCCTTTTATATTAGGTCATATGAAATACGCCTTCATGTGCCAGTAATACAAATGACACACAAATTTAGTTTTTACCAGTTTTTTTCTTAAAAATATAAACATCAAACTAGCAAATGCTCAAATAATATTGAACTTAGCTTTATAATATAATAATAATGCCTATTGTTAACAATAATATATTTTTTAAATAATATATTAAATGTAAAGTTCAAGTTGCGCTGGCTTTATCTTGTGGAACATAATCTCAATCTAATTACATTCAACATACAATATGTTATTATGATTGAAGTTAAGTGGGTCAATAATTGTCGCGTGCCGGCCGGCGCGGCGTGGATTTGCCACGCGACGGGAAATCACCGCGCATACGCACACACACACAAACGCACACACGGACAGGTGCAGGTGAGCGTGCGCCGCCAACTCGTGCCGCGCACGCGTCGCAAAACCCAGCACCTACTAATCTTACGGGCTTAATCGTTTATCGTGTTTTCATAATTTATGCGGGTTATTTTCATATACGACCTCTAAGTATTATTTTTATTATACGCTACTTTATATGTTGGGTTTTCATTACGAAAATTATAATTAATTCATATTTTTCCATCTTTAAAACTTTATAAATCTTAGGTGTTTATTTGAATTAATTTATAATATTCGATTTCCACATGGTATATTCAGTGTTAGCTAAAATTTGCTTATCATAATATTTCATAATATTGAAAAAAATGCAATACGTGGAGCCATTGAGTTAGGTCATGACTAATAAATATTTACATCATTAGTAAGCGAAGAATTTCGCACGGCATTTCCATCTCTCGCGTGTCGTTGTACGGAGCGCGAACTCACAGTGTTGTTCGACACGTTGCTATTTACCTGTCACTGTTCTCAATTTATTTGACCTTTAGACTCTACTACTTGATAATGATACTTAATGCTGGCTCTCTATACTCTAATTCTTTGTTATTTCAGAAGAATATTTAATTCAATGCACTAAAGCTACATTACTGTTTCAAACTCAAAAATCATTTCTTCAAATAGGTCCCATAGAGGCCTTTTTGCAAGTCAATTTACAATAGTAAAGCTGCCATTGGTTCGTCAGACATACCTCTACGAGAAGAACCAACAAGAAACTCATTGAGTTTAAATTTTTTATCGCCAATTTTACAATGGTTGCTTCGTTTATGTTTGCTAGTTTAGAAGGTACCAGTTGACGGTTGTGCGGAAGTTCCTAGCTATCTTTTTCTTCTATGTTTTGGTTTATGTTATAATAAGCTCTCTTCATTAAAGTAATTTTCACAAGATTCTTGAATTTACTTTCTGTAAGTTTCTAGTACTTAATTAAAAATCAAAGCAAATATCATTAAAAATATCAGCCAGCTTTAAACAAATTAAAATATATGGAAACATCCAAAGACGCTTGGAGTGAGATACACTCACGTCCCATAAAACAATGAATGAGGAATAAAATATGAGAGGCGACTAAAAACACCGTTGTCCTATAAAAGAGTAGTGTGGTGCTGACCTTCATTCCAAACCCCATTCAGGAACACATAACCGCATATGGTCTTAGGACCGATCGCAGATAAAGCAATTTTTTAATGATCTTTTATTTAATGGTATAGCGGACAACGGAGCAGGTGGGTCTGCTATGTGTGCATTGGTTGTGTTGCTGGATTTTTACGGCGCTTAAGCAGTATTTTTTAAGGGCCGATATCCTCACTCACTCAGCGAAACATAGTAGAGATACGTATCAAGTACAACTACGATACCACGGTGAGTATTCCGTGAGCCCCTGGTATCCCTTCCGACGAGCCACCGCATTAGTGCGTTAGCATTTGCTTCAGCATGCGACAGTATTAAGACACTCGCCCGGCCACTGTCAAGCCCTTCCAGAGACCGAATAAATTATAAATTAAATTATAATTGGCCGGACCGGGATTTGAACCCGATATCTCTCGCTTCATGGTAGATTTATAAAACCATTTACCTATAAGGCTCTCTAAAATGATCTATGGAAGTTTTAAGTTATTTAAAAAATTCAATAGAAACTTTAATATTACATAGACGTGTAGGATTACACAATAGTACGTCAGAGAGGCTGCCGAGTGACAAGTGTCTGTGGAAGTGAGTCATGTCGGGTTAACCCCACGACGCGCGCCCTCAATTGGCTTCGCGGGCGACGACTTTCAATTAAACAGATTACTTTCTCCTGTAGCAACATCCACCGCGAAGACTTTAGTTCTAAGTTTCAATTAGTTAGCTCATTATAATTTTTATTTAATGAAAACGGTGGCAACGTTGAAGGAGTAGACCTAGTAAGATAAGAGGTTCACCGCCCATGGACACCCCCAGCCCTTGCAGGGCCACGGGTGCGTTACCGGCGTTTAAGGGATAGGTAATATATTTTTAAAATTGTAAACAAAATCACAATTAGAGCCATTTCAAGATAAAAGTTTCACCTAATTTTTAGGTTGGGTATCTTCTAGCGGTCACAGATGTGATCCAAATGATGTGACTTATTTAATATTAAGCTTGTTGATACAAGCAAAAGTTCGCAGACAGAATAAACAAGTGATTCATAGAAGACCCGCGCCACCGCAACATTCCTTGCCCATTCGCATTGAAGGCATTATCCATTAATGAAATGGATTTGAAAAAAGATTGTGAAGATTATATTGCTCAAGAGACACTACAATACTTGCCTATATTATATAGTATGAAACGTGATATATAGTATTATATATACCTACTGGTATATACATATTTTTTAATAGTATAGCGGACAATAGAGCAGGTGGGTTTCCTGTATGGTAAGAGAACACCGCCGCCCATGGACAACCGCGCCACAGTCTGCGCATTGGTTGTGTTGGCGGCTTTTTACGCCACTTAAGCGGCATTTTTTAAGAAACACAGTACATATACCGGTTCACGTTGCGTATTCTGTGAGTTCGTGGTATCACTTCGGACGAGCCGGCCCAATTAGTGCGACCGCATATGATTCAGCAGGACTCTCCTACGAGTGTAAAGAAAATTGCTAAAAAGATGGTACAGTTTTGCCTATATTGTATAGTATCAACTGTTATATGTTTCTTATATATACCTACAAGAATGTGTTAATATTTGTGAATAAGACTAAATTTTTTTGGAGGCTTTCATATTATATGTGATTTTTAGTATATAATTTTTTACTGTGTATCTTTATACGTATCAGCTACTTATCTATTCGTAACACTACCTAGTAAAATGCCAGACATTTTAGTTTTAATTCTAGATACGCAACAAAAATTACCATAATTTCATTGAAAAAGCTAACGAAATCGAATGAAAAATGAGTCTATCCGGTCTCAAATGACTCAACCAGCAACAAGTTTTATCGACCTCAAGACAGTGGCGCTTAAATTATCACAAAACGTTTGTGATACTCACAGACGTGACTGTATATAGATATATACAGTCACAGAATACTCACAGAATACTCAGCGTGAAATAGTAGTTGTATATAAAACGCTACTTCTGATAAACGCTACTTCGCTTAGTGAGTGAGGATATCGGAGGCCCTTAAAAATTTCGCATAAGTAGTGTAAAAAGCAGGCAACACAGCCAATGCACGGGTTGGGGCGCGCTTGTCCATGGGCGGCGGTGTTCTCTTACCATATAGGAGACCCACCTGCTCCGTTGTCCGCTATATCATAAAAAATAATTAATTTGTTTCGCTGTATATTTATGAATACGAATAAATTTCATTCATTCAGCTGTTAGTTTTTGAGAATCATGAATTAACCACAAATGATTGTGCAGGAGCGAGTAAATAATACGAAAATCATCTAACAAACGAATATAAATATTAATTATTAATATTCAAAAATAGTATTAATAGCTCAAATTGTCATTATTAAAATTGTAAAACATTCAACAAATGATTAAGAACATACACGTTGAATAAGTTTGTAGTCAAAAAGTTTATACTTACAAGTACAAAACAATATTCAAACCACATCCTACACCGAATAAAATCTAGTACGATACGATCATGCAATTTATCCGAAAAAATTCGTAATGTTTGACCTTTAACTTAATAGTATTCGATGGTTGATGACGATGAACAAAGTTTATCAACAACCAAGGCTTGGTTACGTATTTGATATTTGATATTATGTTTACCTTAATTTAACGTTTAATTACTCAATAATTATAAACTAAACTAATTTTTGAAATTTAAGATCATATAAGGAATAGTAAAGAGACACCATCCACCTCCCGGATTTTTAAGCATGGTTTTTAGAAAAAGACGAACGATTAAATTTTTTTTTTGATTAATTTTTAATTTGAATATTAAAAATATAGATATTTCAATAAGTGTGTCAAAAAGTACACCATCTAGACTTCACAATGTAAACTAAACTATTTACCAGCAAGGAAAGCTGGAAAAACCTAAGCGGAAAATCCATTGCTGCTTTCACTTTGTGTCACTAGATATCTAACGAGAGGATTGCTTAAAATTTCATATGAAAACCTTTTTTTTCTGTTTTTTTGACTTAATTATGACTTAATAATGTCAAGGGGAAAACTTTTATTTAAATATTTGTACCTTGTACTTTAAGTGGAAACGCGACACTTCTTTCAGTTTGACGTGTATATTAGCTGTTAAATCTCTTACGTCATATGAATGACAGGTTAAAACAATACTCTGTATTGTGTTTAAATTTAATAAATAATTAATAAATATTTGTAGAACAAATAATTTTAAATATTGTGTATCTTTTCAGGCGTGGTTGTGCTTAATTAATGTTTGAATACTTGTATATTAAAATTATAAAAACGTATGTATTAAAATCAATTCTTTTTAGGGAAAATTCCGTTTTAAGTATATTTTTTCTGTTCACACTGATATCTTAGTATTTGTGTAATTAAAACAAATTATATATGTAGTTGTAAGTGTATTTGAAAGATATTATAGATACCTTGTGATTACCTATTTACGGGTTTTAAATAAAGCAATGATCGCCGAACTCCGTAGCCTTCACCGAACAGCCATCTGATATCTAGAAATAAGTTCAATGTCCGTTTGTATGACCTTAATAGCGCATGGAGTGCGCGGAGATGTCGAGTCACATTCTACTTGTGCACAGCAGTGCGTGCGGGACGCAACCCGCGCAGCCTGACGCTATGTGACGTCACCACGCCAGCCTCCACCTACTGCAGATAGATACCTTTCTCTTATATTGTATAGCATAAAAAATATATTGGTAAATGTCATGCAATTCACTAACGTATGTACATGTACGAAGAGCGAAACATTAATAGATCCAATTATTGTGTACAGTATAATCTTTAGAATGGTTTACTTACAAAGACGGTTTTTTAGGAAAACGGTGGCAAACGATCAGTAGGCTCACCTAGGGATAAGCGATCCCGCGCCCATGCACACGTCCAGGTGTCCATCCTTTTAGGTATAGGTATGCTCTTTTAAAACAGTTCAGAGAGTGTCAAACCTTTCTAAAATGTATATAGTATATTCAGACATAGCAACAGTATGCAAGACAACGCAGTAACGATGTTCTGTAATCTAAACCAGTGTGCCGCAAAATATGTACCTTGATCGTTAATTGATATGTCTCGTAAAAATAAGATTGTCTTATAAACTTATGTTGAGTAATAGGTAAAGGTTAGAAAAATATTTGGTTACACATTTACATTCACATAAGCACACGAGGAAGGAGTTTTTGTTTCATTATTTTGGTACTTTGAGAGCCTCGATGCTTAATGGTTTTAAAAGTGTACCATGAAACGAGAGGTATCGGGTTTGAGTCCCGGTCCGGACAATTATAATTTGAATTTTAATTTATTCGGTCTTTGGAAGGGCTTGACAATGGCCGGCCGAGTGTCTTTATACTGTCGCATGTCGTAGGAGAGCCATTCTGAAGCATACGCACTTATTGGGTCGGCTCGTCCATAGTGACACACTTCTACACCGGATTTTAATTTCTTAACTACAATATTCAATATGTTTATTAACTTGCAACCATCTTTATAATTTAGTAAAGTTTTATCATGAAGGAAGTGGTCGCGAGTCGATCAGTCACCACATGATACGGCCTTTGACGTCTATTCCTGTTTATTTAAAAGGAACTCGTTACGCGTCAAGCGATGTAAAACATTTGGGTTACGTTAATTTCTATATCCGTTTCATTATTTAAAAAATCCTTTCAATAGATAAAAAAGCGAAACGATATTAATAATTAAAAATAGAATTATGCTGTCAACAAATATAAAGAAAAATATATTTTTATTTTGACTTTGTAAATATCTTCTTAATTGTTTCGAATATACGGTGAAATAATTGTCTTAAAATTATCGGACCATTCCTATGGCTTTTATTTCTTATTGCAATTATTGCGTTATTTATCTAACGCAATGTTTTAATGACGTCGTCTTGTAACATGCCCAATAAAATGTCTATAAATCATGGTTTATGACTCACACTCTTAAGTAAACAAATGGAAGTGTGAATGAGCTACCCAGTCTAATATTCGTTCGAAGAATCAATGAAATGAGAAAGTCGGTATATCTGTGTATTCCTTTCTTCAGACTAGATGATAGAACGCAGAGTGGGACGTCCCGCAACGCGATGGAAAGACGATCTCACGAAGGTCGCGGCCTACCGCCGAACTCAGATTGCTCAAGATCTTAACAGGTCTTTGTTGAGGCCTATGTCCAGCAGTGGACTTGATAGGCTGTTGATGATGAGATAATATGTATATATTTTAAAAAATATTATATATTTGTACTGTTAACTAAACACTAATAATAAATATGAACATCATTCTTAATCCATAATAAATGGCTAATTTAAAATGAAGTATTTTCTTGGAATATATGTTGAATTTGTCATGTAACACTACTTAGTCCCATATTCCAGTGACATCTCCATTCACTATAATATACCACATGATTCATTTATTTCAACAAAATTGAACCAAAGGTACAAAACTTATATACGTACTTGTAGGAATCACCAATTGTAATATAAATACTTTTTAGAAATAAAATGCTTGTTTTATAAGGTACGTAAAGAAAGATTCTAAACAGAAATCAGCGTGACCTAGACTAGTGTTTCACAGTGTCTACCGCAGCACACTGGCGTACCTTGGTTGTAAATAGGCGTGCCTCGGAAAATAAGATTGTCTAATAAACGTATTTTAGTAATAAGTAAGGGTAAAAAAATTACTTGGGTACACATAAATCTCATGCGAGTGCAAGAGCGACAAGTTTTTCTTTCATTGTTTTGGTACTTAATAAAAAAACGTTTATTATTATTTTTATATGTTTTTGTGTACCCTTATAAGTGTAACTTTCGCTGAAATATTACACGCAAAAAGTTTGCGGAACATTGGCCTAGACAAGATAGTGCCTTAAAACGAAGAGAAATGAAGTACCTATGAGACGGATCGAGCACTTTAGAAACGGTCTGGATTATGATCGATGCACATTGACTAACTGCCTTGGAATGCTGCTAACCTGGTCCGTTACCTGGAACGCTATCGATATTATGTGGGAATTAAAAAATAATAGCGATGCAATAATATATTGAAGAGTTTCGGATTAACATTGTTTAAACCACAACACATTACTTTGTCAACAAATACGTTTTAAAATGATTTTTAACTTATAAGCGTCTTGTCAAGGTATTTACATTCATAAAAGTATATCCAAGATGGCAAGTGAACTAGAGCTGTATGCGCCACTAGAATACTGATGTGATTACGCATTGGCTGTCAGATCCCATAATTACAAAATAAGTAAAGTCCCGCAACCAGTTTTTAAATTTACAAAGAACAATATGAGTTTTAAGTCGCCCACACCCTTCATTATAGAGCCTGTATCTTGCCTTTGGTGGCTGTGATTAATTTAATTAATTGAGAAGATTACCGTCAATATTATTTAGATTTGAGTTGTTTTTTTATTTAGTTAAACTTCGAATTTAAAATTTAATTAAGTTAAACTTCTTTTTATTCCTATTAAGTAAACACTCAATTACACAATGTGATTTTGAATAATTTCTTGAAGAATATTAGAAACTAAATGTTGGAAATTGCTGAATTTGTTGCACCTCGCACGTAGTACTTCTTATTTGTATGGGCAACGCGTTCTACACGACGCTGTGAGGCGGCCCGTACAATGTCCATGACAAGGAGGCGGCCATACCCACATCATTACATCATTAACTACATTTCGAAGAAACTGTGATGCTAGTATGAGTAAGTTGAGTTGACAATTGCTGCGCGAAACATAATCTCGCATAACCGGGGAAACCTTAATAACTTATTAAATTTATTCAATAATGGTACAAAACCAACCTGTATCATGTGTTGTATTGCAATATAATTAAAGTCAATTCAAAATCCAGTCAAACGTTTTCTTCTCCATAGAACCACATAACTAGTAACATACTTGTAACAGTTTTTAAAATGTTCACGAACAAATTTTGATCTGAGAAGAGCAGTCAAGAAACTCAGTTCAATTAGTTTTTAATGTATATATTTGCCTTTTAATATTAATATTTGAATTAATATTATTATTTAATTAAATTAATATTAATATTTGAACTAATATTATTATTTAATTAAATTAATATTAATATTTAATTATACAACGTATAGATATATTTTTTTATAGTAGGTACAGCGGGCAACGGAGCAGGTGGGTATCTTATATTAGATCTTAGAACACCACCGCCTATTGAGAGAACCGCGCCACAGTCCGCGCATTGGTTGTGTAGCCGGCTTTTTACGCCGCTTAAGCGTCATTTTAAGGGCCTCCGCTTTCCTCACTCTGCGAAACACAGTACAAGTACCGTTTCACTCTGAGTATTCTGTGAGTTCGTGGTATCATGTCGGATGAGCCAACCCCATTAATGCGTCAGCATATGCTTCAGCATGGCCCTCCCACTGGAAAATATATACATATTAGTTGTACGTGGTTAAAACATCTGGATTAACTTATCTTTTTAATGTGGTAACGTGTCTTGTACATCCTGGTGTGTATGCGGATCTGAAATTTTGATAATTATTGAGTTAAATAGGGTATATTCTTATTTTTACGTTTCAATGATTATATTCTTATAAAGAAACTAAAAAGATACCATACTATAAGAAATATTATCAGTGACACAAAAGCGGAGATGTAAAAAGCAATTTAATATTGCTAAAAGCCACCCTTTCAAATTGATATATGAAACAAAAAAGATTATACTGTTAATTGGATATTTCGTATATAATGCCTTAACACTAAAATGTTTATAATAATAAATAATATTAAATGAAAAAAATTTAATACATCAAAAATTTTCCAAACGTAATTAACTTATAGAAATGTTTACACAAGTATTATTTTAACCAGACTAATGATTCACTGTTTTTACACGTTCTGAAAAGTACCGACGTAATTTTAATATTATAGACGTCACCTAGGACCCTTCTTGTTCAAGGAATTAGCGATTCCCACAAAGCCGTGATGTAATCCCTTTCGGATAGTTCCGACTCTCAGACTGACTCAGTATTACAATAAAACTAAGCCGAGTATTGACAGTCCATTTAATTAAATACGTTTTACTACGATACTTTGGTTAAAATGTAATTTCAGTCGTTTTAAATTAGATACATAATATGCGTCATCTACATCTGTAGAAGATTTTTTATCTATAATAGAAATATGAATAACTTTTTTTTATTTAAGAATAACTACAAGTCATTACATAAGAAATTCACTGTGTGACATAATCCTCAAAGAGCATTTTCTGCACACCGAATATAATCCTTTTTCATCAGACTCTAACACATACAGAAAAATATTTACAGCACTCAACATTTAAAAAACAAATCAAACAAAAAAAAGTTTCATAATTGTTCACAAATACTATCACAGTTCACATATCACGAAAGTCTCGTTAATCCATACAAACTTAATATTGCTAACCGCAAATCTCGAGATCAGTTGAAGTCATAAAAAAGTTTGAATCAGTTGAAGTAATAAGTCATTTTTTATGTTGCTAGTCGCTGATTTTAAGACAAAAAAGGATCTGAAAATGTCTAAAAACAACACTTTTTTACACTCCCATACAAACGATTTATAAGCCTAATGAATAGGCTCCGAAACTGCTTGATGGATTTGAAAAAATATTTCATTATTAGGATCTACATCATCTATAACGATGTCTAGTCAATGTGACTACATTTTATATTATTTCTAACTTCAATATTTTTTCTAAAACTCCAATAAATTGACCA
>DWCF01002673.1:0-22857 GCA_018230265.1 Delias oraia | reverse complement strand
CATACCTACTACTATATCCACAAGAAAACATTAATGTTCCTATTTATTTCTTATATACGAAGAACATAAGGACGATTCCGGTGAGTTTCTTGTCAGTTCTACTCAGGAGGGGTAATCGGAATTGGACAAAATTATTGTAATAGCTTATTATTTAATCATTTTTTTAATTTATGGTAATGGTGGCAAACGAGCAGGAGGCTCATCTAGGACAAACGGTCCTCCGCCCAAGGACATTCCTACGCTACCACATTCCCACGCTGCAGAGCCGCGGGTAATGCTCTGTTATGGAACGACAAAAATCGAGATGACAACGATGAAACTTTATGTTCTTCCTCGATGTTCGATGATGAAATTCAGCTTCAGGTGATTTGAGATGCTGAGCGAATCAATATCTCTGCGCATTTAATTTGACATAAATAGTTTATCGACTGTTTAAAAGTGCTTTTAAGACTAGATACTTAAATAAAGATTTCGATTTTTACGTGTAGTTTTGCTACTAAATTATTTGCAGCTCCATAAGCCGCATTTTGGTCGCCGGGTGACATATAAAAACAAAGTTACTCGTACATAATGAGTGCAATAGATCTCCGCTGGCACGAGGCTAGCCGCACGCTTGGAGCACTTTCAAGATTCTTATCTTTGGTAGTCTCATTTCAGCGCACAAAGCGATCTTCAACGCTATTTATAAGCGAATAAAACGGCCCGGCTACGCGGAAAGGCGTGAAGATTACAGATCGTATCTGGCCGAGTGCGTTTTGCACGTCATTCCGACCATTCAGCGGTAGCTTGTAAAATAAATGTCTCTTTTTACTCGTATCTCCGTTTGAAAGGGTTTGAAAAGCCTAGTTTCTTTATGATTGATCTTTTTTTTCAAGTTTTATATGTAGACCATAGGGCAGAAAGTACAGCAAGTAATGGTTGAATTAAAATATGAAAAAATAGTATCAAAAATTTTATTTTAGAATATATCTTCATTACGAAAATCGACATATTGGCGAGTTGAAATAATGTTTAATAGTATAGTAAATATATAATTTTCATTTTCAATTTCAGTTATTTTTAATAATCTATTATTAATACACTGAAACTTAGTAATATTCTTAATATTCATTCATAGTTATTTTTGCCTTATTTAATACTCTATACTTTAATTCATTATTTTTTTATAGTATAGCGGACAACGGTGCAGGTGAGTCTTCTATATGGTAAGGAAACAAGCGCGCCACTGTCCGCGCATGGTTATCTTGCCGTCTTTTACGAACCGAGCCAATAAGTGCCTTAGCATATGCTTCAGCATGGCTCTCCCACGAGTGCGACAATATTAAGACACTCACACAGCCACTGTCAAGGCCTTCTAGAGACCGAATAAATTTAAATTATAACCGTCCGGACCGAGATTCGAACCCGATACTTCGAGCTTCATGGTACTTTAAAAAGCATTAAGGAGGCTATAAATAAAACAAGAAAGTCATTCGTGTATATGTATATTTATTTGTATATCAACTAGACAATGTAACGTACGTAAATAGCTCAGACCAACTTTCAATCCAGCCGAACATTCTCAATACATTCACACAAACCTACATGCCCTGAGCTAATTTCAAAACAATATTATTAACAAACTGTGCACAGTAAAGCATGTGTATTTTTAATATCGAAACGCTTAGATTGAAATACTTTATGATGAATGCGATTTGGTGTTAACCCTTACAGACAGCCGTGCCGCGGTAACTATAGAATTTATTACAACTTAATGTTACATCTAATTTGGCGAATAAGATGAAATATCGTTAATTTATAAGTTATCATACAAAGAATCATTTGAGAAATTCTTAGCAAAGTTTCATATTTATTTCTAAAGCACTTTCTTTTTAAAATCGGACAAAGGATAAACAACTAACTTTTTTTATTTCTAGTCATTGTAGATTATCTTACATAATATTTATATTATTAAAACCTTTATTAAAAACATATTAAATTTGTGTACAAGTGAGGATACATAATTGAATTTTAACGGAGCTGCATATTAATGTAATTCAATGAAATTACGAAAAAAGCGAAAAAATATTTTGTACGTGTCTGTTATAAACATATGCTTAGAGAATAATGTAACACAACGCAGCTCCGACTTGCAAGAGGCTGTAACTAAGTCTTAACAGAATAACTACGAATTTACACTTTATAGAATTATTTACAGAAAAAAATACATTCATAGACTATCAGCTATTCTACGAGAAATAAATAAGAATTTACCTAAGTACTCTAACTAAAAGAATAAAGAATACTGAAAGGGAATTCAGAGATACTATTTCGAATAATTTCGCATTAGTGTGGCACCTATTTTGCTATGTGGGAGGCATTCATTTAGTAATTCTATTGCTTTTGAACCGTTTATAAAACACAAAACTCGTCGAGTAAGTTCTTCAGCTCCTTGTTGTGGGCCGCCTTCGAGCCTGTGGCTGCTGAAGCGGCGGTCGCTCTTCCGTTGTAGCTGAAAACACATTCACAATTAACATTATTCAACTCCCAAACAAATTAATATAAGCGATATATTACCATAAAAAAACATAAAACAAGCCATACATTTTAGACAGAAACAGCACTAATTAGAGACGCGTTGTCTTCCTTTACAGATGTATCATACTCAGACAAATTTAGTGCAAACTTACGTAAATCAATGGCGCCCGTTACGGCTATTAACGAAAACATTGCATAATATAAAAAAACGTAGCTTGCAAACTTGTACTAGAAATATAAACTAAAAATTACTTTCATACGTTTTGTCTACGATGGTGCGAAAGAGAAACGAGGCCGCAACAAAAGCAACAAGAAACTATTAAGGACCCTGGTTTCACAGAAATGCGTGTTTCAATGAAATGCGTCTAATCTCACCTAATTGTGCGAGGAATGATCTCAGTTTGTGTGTCTGTCTGTGTCTCACTGCTGCCCAACAGTTGGCTAAACCACCCGCCCCCTTGCGACTTACGCCTGTAACCAAGGGTCCTAACATTACGACGCATTATTTGCGTCTATGAGTTGCAAGCTACGTTATTTAAGCAGTCATTGCTTGTCAAGTCCTTGAACCGAACAAAGTGTCACAAACAGAAACGAAATTGTAAGATGTATTGTTCTATTCTCGTGTTATAGTAACGTACTTTTATTATACTTAAAAATAACAGGCTTATTTTATGAACGCACTTAAATGTTCTTTCCGTTTGTTTTTTGGATAAAACAATGTCATTTTCCTATATAATAATACATGTACGTCATAATGTTTATTACACAAGCTTGGAATGATTTGTTGTTAATGCACTAAGTGGAAGCGATATAAGAGCAAGAACAATAAAAATGTTGTTTTAAAACAAAAATAAAAACAAAGAGATTTTGAACAAAAAGCGCCGTTAAATAATAAATAGTTTCCTAAAACCTTTTGCCCGTTTTATTAAAACAAACGATTTATTTCATGTCCTTACAATGTTTGCGAAGCATAAATCGCTATGTATCATTTGGATGAAACTATCATCATAATTTATATCTAATCATGAATCATAATATATATTATAGTATCAACATCATCAGCCTATCAAGTCCACTGTTGGACATAGGCCTCCCCCAAATATCACCTATTGCGATCTTGAGCGATCTCCTAGATTGGTAGATAGCGATTGCCCGCGGCCTTCAAGAGATCGTCATTCCACTCGACGTACCACTCTGCGTTTTCCGGTACGCGGTCGCCAGTCGAGAACCTTCTTCCCCATAGGTTGGCGGTTATTATAGTATGCCTATTTATATACGATGTAAATTCTGCAAAATAGTGACAATAAATACCTGATCTGTTTCTGGTTGCGCAAGAGCGTTCGGAATCTCGGCTCGACGTAACTCCACGGCCCCATATTTTTGTGCTCCTCTTGGCTCCAAACTAACTGAGCGTTGGGGAACTTCTCGATCTCTTTCTTCAGCTGGTCGTACGGGAACGGCGACAATTGCTCCAACCTGGAAATTTACAAATACAATAAATTACACCCGTGTGAGAACCATGCTGAAGCATATGCGGACACACTAATTAGGCTATAATACTCAGCGTGAAATGGTATTTGTACTATGTTTCGCTAACTGAGTGAGGATATTAGAGGCCCTTAAAAATGCCGCTTAAGCGGCGTAAAAAGCCGGCAACACAACCAATGCGCGGACTGTGGCATGGTTGTCTGTGGGCGGTGGTGTCCTCTTACCATATAGGAGACCCACTTACTCCATTGTCCGCTATACTATAAAGAGGTATTGAACTAACATTGTCAAGGGTGTTAATACTAGTCTATATTTTATTTTAATGGAAAATTTGCTTCGCTTACCGGACAACAGCAATATCCTTCTCGAGTCCCCGGTCGCGGCGCTCCTTTATGAGGTCGTAGTAAACTCGTCCGGAACAGAAGGCCACTTTACGCACATTTTTCGAGTTCTCACACGCTGGACCTTCTTCAGGTAATACTCTGCATAGTAAAAAATAAAACCCTTAATAATCTGTGTATATTATTTGTGTATGGGAAAGGAAGGGCGGGGTGCAGTCTTATATCTCGCTACATATCACCAAAGGGGAGAGAGGGTCAAAAAGTACTTAATGATTATGTGATTAATGGATGACCCCCAATGTATTGTTTAATTTTCTATTCTACTCCTTCTTCTATTTGCTTTTCTTTCTATTATTATATAATATTATTTAGAATAAATACCTCTTGAAGGTGGTGCCTTCTGCCATCTCATCAAAGGAGGACTTGCACTCGGGGTGTCTGAGCAGCGATTTCGGAGTCATAAGGATGAGAGGTTTGCGGAAGGGCAACAATATTTGACGACGCAAAATGTGGAACAACGAAGCCGGGGTAGAACAGTTGGCCACAATCCAATTGCAGTCGTGCAACTGACGCACTGTAACAGAGTTGTTATTTTTTTATATAATATGTTTACAACGGAGCAGGTGGGTCTCCTATATGGTAAGAGAACACCGCCGCCCATGGACAACCTCGCCACTGTCCGCGCATTTTTGTGTTGCCGGCTTTTTACGGCGATTAAGCAGATTTTTTTAAGGGCCTCCAATATCCTCACTCACTCTGCGAAACATAGTAGAAGTACCGTTTCACGCAGAGTATTCTGTGAGCCAGTGGTCACTTCTGACGAGCCGGCCCAATTAGTGTGCCCACATATGCTTCAGCATGACTTTCCAAAAAGATATCTCCGGTAAAATTTAATTTCATATCGATTTCAAAACAAAACCTTTAAATCAATCATTATAAATCTTAATTTATAAGATACCTTCATAGTCTGGGCTCTCAGGTGGCATGTAGTCAGGATCGTCAGAGCTCATCTGAAGAAAACGCTCAAGGCGAGCCGAAGAGTGCTCAGGGCCCTATAAAAAACGTATTAATAATTTCTACATTCATTCAGGTTACATTGAAAATTCAATAGTATTTCAATATTAAGAAATGGTTTTAAAAGTTCAATTCTAAAGTCGAAAACTACCGTGACAGTCAAAATTCACTTTTAAAGCACGTTTATTTGATTATATGAATTTTTCGTTTTCCTTTGCCAAAATACCTCAAATTATTCTTAAATTACAGCTTACCATGCCTTCCATTCCATGGGGTTGGAGGAGTACAATACCCGATTGGCGCACCCATTTGGCCTGACCGCTGGAGATGAATTGATCAATGATGCACTGCGCAACGTTGTTGAAGTCACCGAACTGGGCTTCCCATAGCACCAAGGCATTGGGGTTGGTCACCGAGTAACCCACTTCGAAGCCGAGCACACCTGGAGAAAACGGGATAATTTCATTGTTAATAGCAAATAAATGACAATTCAACCGAGTTGTTTCGCCGGTTCTTCTCAGGTCTGGGTAGGCTTGGAACCGGTAGTAGAATCAATGATGTTCAAAAGTAATTCCAGTCTAAAAGTAAAAGTTCAAATGTAAATCCTAATTTAAAAAAAAAATATTTTATTTTAATTTCACTATTTAAAAAAAATATGATATAGAGGGCAACGGAGCAGGCTTCTTCTATGGTAAGAGATCACCGCCGACCAAGAACAAAACGTGGTTGTGTCGCCGTTTTTATTATTTCAACTGCTTCCGAAATCCTCACTCACTCTGCGAAACACAGTGTAAGTACCGTTTCACGCTGTGAAATCTTAGCTACGAGGCTCTAAAAATGAATTGTATTTATTGCCGGAATTCATTCAAATGACCTAAGAGCTTTTCGATTGTCACTAATTATTAACTGCTTACCGTATTCAGACAGCGAACTGTTACAAACGGTGTAGGGAGCCTGGTCGGGGTAAAGATGCGCGAGCGCACAGTAAGTAGCTTTGTCGACTTTCTGGTGGTGCAACACATGGTGTCTGAAAACGATCACTGCTAATTAAATTAAACTTTTATTAATTGTCAATATTTATATTATTCCTAGGACTGGAGAGTAGAAAACCACAATTTTATAAATAAATTAGTGTGTAGGACATAAAATTACTCCTACTAATATATTAAAATAGATAAATATAAGACAAATTTTCTTAGGGATTGTAAATTAAATAAATTACACCACGTGTTTCTCTAAGAATACGAATTTTATTTTAGTATATGGAATCTATTTACAAATTATATAAATCACGACTAGAACATAACACAATTCACTTAAAAATAGAAAAACGACATTAAAAGTCAATTATTTAAATGTACAATCCCTTAAATAACATTTTCTTATTAATTTTATCTATTTTATACTTAAACAAACGAATCCGCATTATATTAAAGAAATTTCTTTCACATAAATATAAACTATTCACTTGAAAAATGTACACTTAAGTCATAAAAAGTAGCAACA
The DNA here is from genome assembly GCA_018230265.1 of Delias oraia. Taxonomy (NCBI): domain Eukaryota; kingdom Metazoa; phylum Arthropoda; class Insecta; order Lepidoptera; family Pieridae; genus Delias; species Delias oraia. The sequence goes on along the minus strand of DWCF01002673.1, from coordinate 15,991 downwards.
AATCAATAAAGTTTTGTATGCTATCTAATATAAAAATGTGAATTTTTAGTTAAATACTTTCTAAAAGCGTAATAAAAAGCCTTCCAAATTAATTTCATAATGAAATCTTAGTCGTAAGTAAATAAACAAGTAGGTAAATAACCTGTGAGAGAAAGTCCCTCTTTCCACGTCTTCTCCTGACAGACGTACATGAATACCCTCCTTCAGCAAAGAGCCAAACGCCATAGCCTCAGCCAAGGCCCAGTCCACTGTTCGTTGCTCGACCATTTCCATACGGGCTTTGAGGATACGTAAGAGACCTCTGTGGATTTCGAACTCGGCCGCATTGGGAGGGGGACTAGAGAAACGTTTGCCAATATGCACTAGTGTCTCTTCCACTACGCCCGTGGGTGACATCTGTTTGTGGAACAATAATGAAAATAATATTACACTCAACTTTTAATTTTAAGAGTATTTTATTGCAGATAGTAATTTTTATAATTTACTAGTGGTCCCGGTAGACGTCGTTCTGCCCGGCACGCCACCAACCGAGTCTAACCAAACCCGAAAAACAACAAGAACTCACAACATTAAAAACATATCCTCCATTGTTATACTCGGGTAAAAAGTTTCCTATTTTCTTCTGGTTCTAATCCAAGCACCAAATTTTAGCAAAATCAATTGAGCCTTCCTGACTTATAAATAGTGTAACTAATACGACTTTCTTTTATATATAAAGACATACATATAAAAACAAACATAGTGTAGAGCAGAATTAAATGCATTGAATGAATACATACACAAAATGAATGTAAAAATGCATTTACACAAAATTAAATCAAGTTGATTCACCTGTGTGATATTATTTTTTAGACATTTTTTTACATATTTTTTAAATATTTTTCACAAAATTTATTGACCAACACAATGTTAAAAGAATTACCAAGTTTGGTGCGGCTGTTCAAAAGTTATGCACGTATATACATTTTGAAGATTTATTTTATTTATATTGGTAGATTAATCTTACCTTAAGTGGGTCCTTGCCCTCAAAGAAACCAGACCAGGGTGAGTCAAGCCAGTCTTTGTATTTAATGTGAGTCTCTTGCTTCGCTTGGTTGTAGGCATCTTCACAGATCTTCTCGTATTTGTCCTTGACATCCTTCACTTCTTCAGCGTTCACAACACCTTCCTTAATAAGACGGTCCGCGTAGATTTCAAGGACTGTAATACAATATGAATTTATTCCTAGCATCATACATTGATAAGAGAGGTGACGGCAAATAGTATTGTGGCCCACTACATGAAAATTGCACAAGGACTTATTTAAGTCCTTGTGCAACACTGGAAATAAACAGACGCGTCCCACAGGATAATCTATAACCAGCTTAACGCATAGTATCAAATACCAATTTGATTCGCCTTTACTCATCCTGAAAAATATAATAAAACAGCACACTAGCTTATATAAGCTATGGATATCCACAGCCCAAGGGAATCGCCGAAGAGACTCGCCTACTAGAAACAAAGAAAGAAAAACTGGATCATATAGTTTGTTTCATCAATCTAATAAAAACCACAAAGATAGTGTAGAATGTGTAGAGTATTTTTTTAAGTATGTTTTTATGGTATAGCGGACAACGGAACAGGCGTGCCTCCTATATCTTAAAGAACACCGCCGCACATAAACAACCGCGCCACAGTCCGCGCATTGGTTGTGTTGCCGGCTTTTTTAGCCGCTTAAGCGACATTCTCAAGGGCGTACTCACTCACTCACCGAAACATAGTTGAAGTACCGTTTCAAGTACAGCAACATTTGACGCTACTACAGAACTACTACAGATGCTACATAACTACAGAAATAGTACTACAAAAACAAAACTACGTGATTTAGTCTTGCAAGACTACCATTTCACGCTGAGTATTCTGTGAGCACGTGGTATCACTACGGAAATAGTACTACAAAAACTACCTGGTTTAGTCTTCCTAATCTTCTGGTACATAAGCGGTTGTGTGAACATAGGCTCGTCGACTTCGTTGTGCCCGTTGCGGCGGTAAGAGACGATGTCGATGACTACGTCCTTGTGGAAGGTGGCGCGCCACTCCGCTGCCACATTGCAAACGTGTATCACCGCCTCGGGATTGTCACCGTTCACATGGAATATTGGCGCGTTCACGACCCGAGCGACGTCTGGAAGCAACGAAAACAATTTCACATCGTATTATATAGATAGCTGTAACATACAAACCATTCTTCAAACATGTTCCTAGGAGGAATAATCACTTAAGAAAATTGCATAACACGTCCTGGACCGATATGGTAAATCAGCATTTGTTCATCTTATATATATATAAAGTTATTTATTTCATTATTTATTAGAACAAGTAATAAACTTGATTGTGTTGCTTTGTAACTAGAGAAACGACATTTTAAGTTTATTATTACACTACATTATAATATTATGTGCTATGCCACATATCATGCCGACTATAGAATGACATTAGAATGACTATAGATAATTTTTCGCTTTACCGCTTTTACAGACGCTCGTGTGAGCGTGGCAAATATAAAATTAAAGAATTTATTTCTTTACATATATCTTTTAGTTTATTAGCCGGGTGCACTTTTACACTCATACTTTATTGATTTAAACCTTTCTATTATAATTACTTACACATTTATTATTATACAATATTTTTATTTGCTTGTTTTGTTTCTTTGTAATGTTTCCCATTAACTTGATTTATATAGACAGCCGCACAAGACGGAAGTATATTTATAACTACAAATATTTGTATTGTGTGACGTTCAGTAGAAAAATGGAACGTCCATACTCGCTTCAAGATTTGTTTTACTGACTCCGTAATATACGATTTGATTAGACCATCGTTATTAATAGTATATATTTACGTTGGTATATAAAGGATCTTACAAAATAGGAGCAGTAATTAGAAGAAAAAAAAGGAATATTTAGCAAATTTGAACAGATAATAGAACTAACGTGTAAGGACAATAATTTAGTGTTTAAACGCGAAAGAACACTCGACTATGGTATGAAATAGAAATGCCTACCTGTACAATAAGCAGAAGAACGCGAGTGCCTAGGGTCTGTGGTGAATCCTATCTGATTGTTGACGACAATGTGGATAGTGCCATGGGTCGTGTATTCGGGTAGGTCTGACAAGTGCATGGTCTCGAACACCACGCCCTGGCCCGCAAACGCAGCGTCACCGTGAAGTAGGATTGACATCACCTAGAACATTTATTATATTTTTCAATAATTAATGAATGAAAATAATAAATAAATCAAAATAACAAATCCTCAATTGATATTCCATTCATCGGATCATTGTCTTTCTTTCAGATACGTTGAAAACATTTGAAATCAAGTCGGTTCTGTTCAATCCAAAATTCCGAGAATTTTAACATAATACTCAGCGTAAAATGGCAGTAGTTGTACTTGAAACGGTACATCTGCTGTGCTACGCTGACTGAGTCGTCCCTTAACAATGTTGTTTAAGCGGCGTAAAAAGTCGGCAACTCAACCATTGTGGGTACTGTGGCGCGTTTGATCACCGGCGGTGTTATATTATCATATAAGAAACCCACCTGCTCTATTGACCGCCAAACCAAAAAATTTTTATATAATTCTTTTAATAATGTATTTTCATTAATATTACCTTCTTGCCTTCGTTGTCACCTCTGTAGAATTGCTCAGCGCGCGTCTTGCCTTGTACTACAGGATCTACAGCCTCCAAATGGCTAGGGTTGGCACAGACCGCCATTCGGATGTTCTTGTTTGTCACTCGGTTCAGACGCTCAATATATGTACCCAAGTGGTATTTCACGTCACCAGATCCCTGAAAAAAAACGGTTTTCCAATCATAAATCTGTCTTTCAAATATAAAAGAAAACTCAACAGCCTCAAAAAAGCCTAAATGTACTTCAAAAATTAAAACAATAGAAAAATTAACTCGAAAATAAATTGAATGCCTAGTAACATATATTTTTTTAAGTTTTTAGTTTTTTATAATGTTATATCTCTCTCTCACTCACATCATCTTCAGCCTCGAGACCTGCAAACTGTGTGAACAGCTGGTGTAGCGGTTTACGGCAGACGTTGGCCAGTACATTTAGACGCCCTGAAGATAAAAATGAATTTAATATCTAGTGAGGTATTTTTACTACGATCAACGGTCACATTTACATTTTTTGCATTTAGATAATAACTATTTTAGTGATTTTCGTATGGTTCTCCATGAAATTAGGCATATTGCCTACATTTATATGCCAACGACGTTACAGATGCGTCAAAAATGCATTTACCTCTATGTGGCATTCCCATGATTATAGACTCAACACCAAGTTTTGTGGACGTATCGATGACCTGTTTCATTGCAGGTATGAGAATTTCGCAACCTTCGAGACCGAAACGCTTCTCCGAAGACCATTTTTTCGCTAAGAAGTTTTCAAAACTGAAAGAAAATGCAGATTTATAAAATATTTTGAATACTTTTAAGAAAAAATTAACACAACATTTAAATTTCCTAAATTAGTATTACGTAAAATTCGAACACTAAAGGTCAGAATTGTGTTGACATAATGTAGGGTAATTAATATTAACTCAATTAAATTAAAGAATAATTAGATAATCTTACTCAGTTAAATGCAAATGATTTGATTAGTTATACTCATATATTGATGGAAATTTAAGTTACGCTTGAGATATACGTTTACTAGAACAGAATATGTCTTTACTGAATAAAAACATTGTAATGTTTGTAACGTTCTTAATACGGTGAACTTAATGATTATAAATATAGCCTCAAAATTTGTAACGTCATAAAATATTGCTACTAGCAGACTTTATATATTATCATAAAAATAACGTGTAACGTTGCTTGTCCCCAATGAACTCCGTAAATACTAAACCGATTTAAATAAAACTACTCACACCATATGCATATTCAACCAACTTGAAGGTATATAATTAGAATATGATTTTATTTCGAATACCAGCATGAAACAGAACTTGTAGTGTGTTTCGAGTGAGGATATCAGAGGCTCTTGAAATTAAACCATTTAATCGGCGTAAAAAGGCCTCAACACAATCAAAGCGCAGATTGTGGTGCGAGATGAAAGGATAACTATTATTACTCGCTATTTGTTTTTTTCATCACCAGCCTGTCAAGTCCACTGCTGGACACAGGCCTCCCGCAAAGACACTCACCTTTTACGATTTTGAGCAGTTACTTATATTTACTCGCTATACCATAAAGAAATTGTTTATTAAACTTTCATGATTATCTGTTAGTTCCATAAGATTTTAACAGATGGCGGTATAAGATAATTCGTTGAAGTTCACGTGGTCGTCTAAGTGTATGTAAATAAACTATTTTGAAACCTACCTTATATAATATCCTAATTGTATATTTATTAAAAAAGTGACAAGAAGGTTAGAAACAGACTAATTAGCATCGTTTGAGTTTTTTAGGCAAAAGAGCAGCAGACTCACCGAGGATTAGTGGTCCTCCGACCACAAACCCGTGAACACACCCACTGGAACGCAGGTGCGTTGCTGGTCTTTAAGGGATATGTTTTCATCCGAGATCGTAATACTAGGAACAATTTATATTTCACCCTCACCCAGTAGATCTGGTTAATCGCGCAAGAATCAATCGCTTCTGGTCGTTGCTCATTTTGGTCACGTTCGGTGGCTCCATCCGCTGCCTGATCCAGTTGCATTGCTCCAACGAATTTATGAACATAAACTCAATACCAATATTGTTACAATACGCTTCTTCCAATCGATTCAAAATCTCCCTGTAGCCATAAAAAAATAAAAAACATCAACAACAAGAAAAAAAATTACTCATAAATATACGTTTTAGAAAGCGTCATCATTTCAGCCGTAACACGTCCACTGCTGGACATAGGCCTCCCCCTTAGAGCAATCCTCTCCCTCAGAAAGCATCACAACTATTTAATATCTTTAAAGTTTTCTTCACAGATCATTTACTTGAATGACAGTAAGAAAACTCTAATTTTAAAATTCAAGTTATTGCCATGTATTTCCTGTATTGTTCAATGTGATCGTCGTTTTGATTAATGCTTACATTCCGAAATCAAATATAATTTACCTTAACGGCAAGGCCTTTTCCTTCTCACCAATGAATGTGGTTGAGGGAAGTTTAAAAACCCTGTCCATATCGGCTTCATCTAAAATGTATAGTGTCTTATAAGAATAGAAACTTCTAGGAAATCATACATTGGGAATCATATATAACATCTAAATTCAATAAAAGCATACAAAAAAGCAATGCATATAAATGAAATAATCATATCCCTTTAGTAGCATCTCGACATGAAACCATCAATGACCCCAACCTGCCAGGACAAGTTGATATAACCCTAAAATACCATCAATTCCCATCACATATTATAGTTTCACTTTCGCACTCCACCTTGAGAACGTTCGAAATTAGTTGGATGATGTCCAGAAGCGACTCGCCTAAATATAACATTCAATGTCACGAATACCCTGCCATACTTACTTCCACATAGACAAACAATATACATATTTTTATGCAACAAATGATTGTATATGTGTATAATAAATATTCATGCATCCCATGCAGTAATCTAGCCATGCGATCATGCGTATTGCGTGCCCAGGGTGTGCTGTACGGGACGTAACTTTCCAATATTAGTCATACATTTCTGGTATGTGCAGCCGGGGTTGGGAGGTCCTTACCAAACCTGTAGCTGTTGTATATCACCTCTCGCGGGTTTTTTTCCGCCGCATTGAAGTTTGCTATTTCCAAAGGATCCAGTTTCGCTATATGGTGGCCGCGTATCTGTTTTTTTGTTATTGTTTAGTATAAAAAAAAGAAATGCAACACCGTCGGTTAGGCTTTATTATAAGAAGCAAGAAATAACGGGATTAACTAAAAGAGATAAAACAGTCGTTAATTGATCGACTTTAAGCTCATTGCATGTGCACGCATGGCTTGCATACCTAATAACATGCTTGTTGAAGTGTTTTGTCGAATCATATCGTGAAAAAGTTTACTACTAATGAACGAAAAATGGAACAATCACAGGTAGAAATACGCCACAATTAAGGTCATATAAGTTTGGTCACATTCTTGTTGTTGTAAAGACGTATTTACTAGTTTATTATTTTTATCGTAATTTCTTGATAATAATTTCAATTGCTATACAATATTTAACATTAATTAAATTTATACATGACGAATATCTGCACCGTTTGTCATAAAAATACATAATTACTTTATATCTCTAACCGTATACGACATAAAGATATTATTTTATTAATAAATACTTCACATTGTACAGTTTAAGTGATATCATTCACGTTTGATATTAAACTTTAAAACCTCCTTCCAATGCCTACACCATCGCTTCTAGTAAAGGGATACGATTATATAGAAACAAATTAAATAGGATGATTGTTAATCTAATTGAGTAAGTCACAGAATATGGGTTTAAAATTGGAATGATGACCTTTAAAATAGCTAGTCTCAAATATTTCTGTCTACATCGTTTTAGTAATATACCTTTGGTAAGAATAACTACTCATTAGTATTACTATGCTAAGAACGAAGTCACCCATAGTCTCACGACTGTCGACAACAGAATAATACCCTGCACCATCGCTAATATTAGCATTAAAAAGCAAAATCTACTGCAAAGCCTTATTTTTATTATACCTTCCGACTCTCATTCTTTTGTATATCTCGTGGTTAAAGCTAAAGCAGATTTTATAGCGTATAAGAAACTATCAAAGTCCATGATTTTTACGATTATCTAAAAAACTAACTCTTTTCATATAAATGCGGAAATCAACGTCACAAATGTCATTGTTCATCAAATCTAATATCGGCAAAAATGTTCCATTCGTAACACTATCTACATTAACAACGTTGCATCAAAATTGCAACCTCTTACCAATTTATATCTAGTGATTAGATAGTTAGCTTTCGGTAGATATTACCTGTTATCAAAGCCGTGATAAAATGCAAAACATTATCAATCAATCAAGATACTATTGAATGTGAATATCGAATTCTCGCAAATAAACGTCTTCTGTGTGAAAATCAGAATAAGCTACATCGGAGTGGTCATGAACTTTGATCGCATCCATCTAAGCCTTCAACCTGCAGGTCATACCGAATCGAACGTGCTGCCTAATAACTGCTTCGTTGGCGAAGGCTCGCAGGCCGCCGTGCCAGTCGCCACTCGACATCGGATCGCCGGTCGCGATTCCCAACGGATCGAGATGCGCGACGAGGTGACCGCGCGACTGAGTGCAATTTATCCGTGAAAATATCATTGAAAACATCCCACAATACTCTTCAATACCATCGCTTTACTTACATCTAAATGTATTCTTTTAATCTACCAACCGACCATACTAAAAACTTTATCACATATAAATAATTGTACACTATGTTAAAATGTTCATATAGCCCATAAATTCTATTTGTTAATAAACTAAGAAGAAATCTCTCGCAGACCTAAGATATGAAGCAAATAGTTTTGTCCTTTGTTGCCAAATTAATTCAGAGTTGAGACTAGCAATTCCGTAGGATCGGTCTATGAATGTATGTTAGTTAAACCGAATTAAAATGAACTAATGTCACTGTCGATAACACGAAAATGTTGCATTCCTACGCTACAATCAAAAAGCAATGAAACAAAATAAACACATTATCATCTTCGCTTCTAGAGTATAGAAAACTTCCAGCACACTAGACAACAGAAGTCGGCAAAGACAATTTATAACTAGGTATGTCTTGTCACTGATTTGTAACGGTCTGTGTTTGCCGAACTCTGCACAGTGACCACTCTCAGCAATAATACCGAAATCAAATCTACTGTTTTTTAATCGTAGGGCAAAAAATGCATTATAAAGTAATCCGCCTATTAAAAACACAACCTTCCAAAATATACCATCTTATGTGTAGCATTTCATTTCATGTGTCATAATTTGCGAAGTACTTTAGCGTGTTTATTGTGGACATTGTTAATGTTCAGTTCATCATTACGTACAGAACGACCACTAAAAACCTTGACTTTTGAGATGAAATGTTGTTCTGTGACGTCATAGTAATATATCTCATCTCGTAGACACTAGGAATTACAGCAAAAGAAACTTTCAAAATGTGCCAATATTATCACATACATGCAATGGACACTATCTAATCAGCGTGTGATTAAAAGCATTAACAATTACACAAACTATCAAACAAACGATTGCAATCAATCACTCAACATTAGATAAAATTGTAATTTAGTAAAGGTTGCACCATGTAAACATAGGAATTTGTAAATTATACCTCGAAATAGTTTTACAAATAACTAAAAATTCTTAGAAATATCATTCTTTGTTTTTATATTACTTTATTTAACATAAAATTATTTTTTAGGCGTAGCTGTGACGTTACTTATAACAAATTAAGAAGTCTTAAAACGGATTAGCGAACTGCGGTTATAATGACAGCCACGTGTTGTTTTCTAATTACAGCTGTCTACGTAAAGGTTTGTTGAAGGTCAGTTAAGTAACATAAGACAATTGGTAATTCGTATAGTTTTAAGGTATTTTGAACTTAAAAATTCCGATATAGTACTTATTTGTATGTAATAATATCAGCAATAACGAAAGCGAAACGATCTACGGACTAGAATGTACACAGAAGCAATTATAGTGCTTGAATATGATACCACAATATTCATAATAAAACAATACGATTCAAAACTTCAAATTAATTATAGACTACATTGAAATAGTTTAATCTTATAGCTTAATTAGTGCAGCAAAATGCTCTATCATGTTTATCCAAAATAAATACATAATATATGAAAAGATATCTTTTAATCATACCAAATTTCTAAAATTACTGCCTCTATTAAAAACGTTTACAAGCTACGATTCCATAGACAGACATAGATTTAATGAGTCATTAGTTATGTTTAAAACAAATTTGTACGATGAATGAGTTAAGTGGAGCCATAAATGAGCACTATTGAAACGGCTTCTATTAGTAATTGCAGTCCGGTTACGCGTAGGCACGAAGTGATTGTTTCCAATCGCAATGTCCTACCGAAATTGAAATATTTCCTCATGATGAGCTCGGAACTCGGCGCCCGCATGCCCAGTTGGGGCAGGTTAGCCGTCGTGATGCCCAGCGGGTCCACGTCGGCGGCCAGGTGCCCGCGAGCCTGTTACATTAGCCCTGAGCATGATTCTAGTGCCCTTCACAATACTCATAGACAAATTACGTGACAGAGGGCGTTCGGGCAGCTGAACGCCAGAAGTATTTTTGTGGTAGATTAGTTGATCCATGTTTTAAACAATCCTGTCTACTACGACCTCAATATATCAAAAATAGTTTTTTTTATAGAATCGCAGGTAACGGAGCAGGCTTCTGTATGGTAAGAGATCGCCGTCGAACATGCTGTCGAACGTCGCTGCGGTGTGTTGTGTTGGCATTGGTTGTGTTGCCGGCTTTATCTGTCTAATTCAGCGAAACACAATACAAGTTATGTTTCACGTTAATGTTCCCGTTGACCGTCAAGCCCTTCTGACGAACGTATAAATTATAAATTTAAATAAATATTCGGACCGGGAATCGATCCCGATACCTCCCACTTCGTGGTAGACTTATAAGAACATTTAACTACGAGGTTTTAAAATTAAAAATATAGACCCTATAGGCTGTTTAAGGCTCGCCATCACTCGATACGATGTTGGTAGATAGTTCTCTCTTAATACAATGAATTTGTGAATTTGTGATCTTGTGGTCTACAATGTCACTGTAGTGCTAACACGAGAATCATGCTCCTATTTTGACACGATCAAATTGCAAAACTACAAATTACGTAGTCAATGTGGTATTTACAACTATATGCATATCACTTATTATGTAAAAAAACTTGCAATTTCAGAATTTTGAGGTGCCTATACCTAATTGCATTAATAAATTAAACAATTGCAATTGCATGTGATGTGCCATTGTCGGCATTCAATTGTTTTACTTTCCCTCTGATAAAAATAGCAAATTTGTCTTTGATCGTGTCATTAAATCGGGCGCGCTGGTACCAATATGTGTCAACAAACACCACATATGTTTTATATAAGATACAAATAAGACCGTATTAGTTCGCTTACACCCAGAAACTCTCCCATCGTTTTTATAAATTTAATTAGCTATGTTTATTACTAAGCAATATTTTTCGTCATTATAACATAACTTAAAAAATTGTCGTAAGAATATTTACTTTTTGAATAACTTATTTAATACAATAAGCTATTCAAAAATAAGTTACCGATGGTGTTACTAAAACTACCTAAATATAAATCCCAGCTACGATAGGATAGATTGGATTTGCTTACGTTTTCAGTAAAGCTATAATTAAATTTTATTGTTCAACGGATATGTTCCATGTAATTGTATGTATATAGCGAACGGAACACAGTAATTAATCCCGTCTTTAAAATCATTATTTCAAAAAAAAACATATTTTAAAACGCCACATATCTTGAAATTACACACTTGTCAAATTTCAAGAAACTACACGAATTAATGAATTTCTGATTTACATATAAAGGTACAACTGAATAAAAATAGGCTGAAAAAGGAATGGGGCGCAAATTATAATAAATATGTCAACAAAAACATGGTTCACCTGATAACTCCTTATGATGGCTTGTACAGCCAAATGATCATCGATTATCTTTTCGTTGATTGGGGAGCCTGAAAAGATATACATTTTAACTCAATCATATACATTACTCGATGCGTATTCATTTGCTAGAGAATGACAAGAATACTTTAAAACAAAACAGAAATATTTTTTCAAAAAAAAACGATTATTTGTATGCCGGTGCCCAACTGCAGCTCTAAAAATAATTATGTAAATACTATCATTCCTATTGTTATAGCGTAAATACGCTTTAACAATAGCGTATTTACGTTTTCAATATAACCCAAATGGGTTATATTAAAAACAGCCAGAAGAGATTTCCAAGGCAAAAAGACTTGCTGAATAAAGACCTTAAAAGCCGACATACTGGACGTATGGGAGGTAGACCACTATCTTAGGTCAGCTTTCTTCGCATTTGCTAACCAATTTATATAAAAAAACTAGGAAACCCTAGTAAACGTTTTGCCACATATATTATCAATAACTAATATGCCTTATAAAAAATAAGGGATGGTGGTAGAAGGGTCAAAATTTAAGATTATATATCAAATTATTAAAAAAAATAAGTTTAGTGGTTAAACCCTTAAAGGTATAAAAATAGACAGAAACCGATTTTCAAACCTACTCAATACGCATACAAAATTTCATATAAACCTGTCCAGCCGCTTCGATGGAGTATGGTAATTAACATTGTGACACGAGAATTTAATATATTATATATAATTAAAGTATAATTTTTTACTTGAGTTTTTTTCTGTACGAGTTTAATTTCAGTACATCAAACACCACTGTATGCATGCTCAATGCGATGAAAGAAGCATGAGAAATGTTTTATCTCATTACCATAATATGTTTTGTATCGTCTTCGTCATAGCAACGACTAATATATTCCTAAATCTATTATATTCCATTTACTCGCAACGTATAGAACAAAACATAGACGACATTATAGTCGAGGTTGGGTTATGATGTACAATAAAAATTAATGTTTAACACCATTCCAAATATATTTCTGAAACGATTTTGTGTGATAATTCGTCCCAACACCCGAACAAACATAATTTCCGACATTAAATAAAACCTTGTAAAAAATGACTCAGTTCTTTAGATAACAAGACACATATTATTGCAATAAAATGTTTGTTTGATAAGTCTGTATTGTAGACTAGTTTTTTTTAGCTATCCAAATCATAAGACAACTGGGTCTATATATTTATATATTATTAACACAACAAAGTAAATCGTCAAGACAAAATTTTTAGCTAGTAGGAGAGCAAACTTACCGGAAGCGATGGAGGGCATCCCACCGGAAGCTGGCACGAGTGACGTCAGCGGTACTTCGTTTTTGTTATAGGGCGCGAGATTAGGTGGCGATGTATAGGCGACACCCGGCTGGGCGCCATTTGTCGCGTTGCGGAAGAATGCATCCCATGACTAAATATTAAAGAGCAATTAAATTCTACGATCTCTATCAATATATCGTGTCGGGACATTTTGCTGACATCTAGTTATGAATAATTCGTAATTCGTCGTCGCGACATTCTACCAGAAAGAGATAATAATGTTACATGAATTTACTATCTAAACTTGTTCCTTTCATCAGTAATAACGTCAACAATATATAGAAATGTATCTAATCGCGTTGATGTTATAAAAAATATCATAACTCAATGAATTGATTTTAACAACTTTGTATTCCACAAAGGCAACCTTTACAGTAAGTTTTTATTCAGAAGAGCTTTCATTCTCATTTTTGAGAATTGAGAGTCTCGTAGTTTTAAAAGTGTGACATGCAGCGAGAGGTTTCGGTTTAGAATCCGGGTCCGAACAATTATAATTTAATTTTTAATTTATCCGTCTCTGAAAAGGCGTGACAGCGGCCTAGCGAGTGTCTTAATAATGTTGCACCCATGGGAGAGCCATGCTGACGCACTAATTCAGTCGGCTCGTCCGTAGTGATGCCACAGGCTCACAGAATACTCAGCGTGAAATGGTACTTGTACTGTGTTTCTCAGACTGAGTGAGGATATCCGAGGCCCTTAAAAATGCCGCTTAAGCGTCGTAAAAAGTCGGCAACACAATCAATACATAGACTGTGGGGCGGCTGTTCATGGGCGATGGTGTTCTCTTACCATACAGGAAACCCACCTGCTTCGTTGTCCGCTATATAATAAAATAAAATTGAATAAGAAAGCTAGGAAATTATTCTATCCGTAACATCTGATATTTGAGTGCTTTATAACAAACCACAGAGCATAATATTATAATCCTTTCCAACGATATAATTATTTACGTAATTTAAACACTTTCCAATTCAGTTATTCAAAGTAGTTTTACTGTAATGATGATTCATCATTCAATCAATCAATTCTTAGATGACTGTATGATTTGATATATCAATGTTCTCAAATAAACAATTGATAAGTCATTTGTTTCGCGACGTCTGGCTCTAACAAGGTCATAAGAATAGTTTTGACGCACCCTTCCGTTGTAATCAGTAATTGATAACCATATGAACAGTCATAATTTAACTAGTTTACATAATCGTATTTTGATAACCCTTGACATCTAAAAATTATATGGGTTATGTTATGAAATTTATCTAGAATACTCAAAATACAATGAATAAAAAATCAATTTTTTTGTATAGCGAGCAACGGAGCAGACGAGTCTCCTATATGATAACAAATCACCGGCTTTTTACGCTACTTTTACGGTATAATTCAAGGGCCTCCGATATCCTCATTAAATCAGCGCAACACAGTACAGTTACCGTTATATGCTGGTTTTCTGTGGTATCTCTTCGGACGAGCTGACCCAATCAGAGCGTCACTATATGCTTCACCTGGTCTCTTCGACGGGTGTGTTTTCGTGTAGGACGACTTTTAAAATTTATTAGACATCTCATGAAATTGACATGACATTGAAATTTTCATACATCGTGACTATTCACTTTAAATGATCATAGAGAAAATTGGAGATGTATTCAGATTAGACCGGTTTGATCTTACTTTTAAATTGAGAAATCACGACGATCGGATGCTGTTCGCATGAATTGTAAAAATGTTCCATAATGAGTTCTGACTAATATGTAATATTTAATATAGTTTTAAATATTATTACATTTTGAAATAATGATAAATTAATTAATTAAAGTTTAATAACTGAAGAGTATCGGAGGCCCTTGAAATTATTTTACTCAAGCGGCGTAAAAACTGATAAAACAAGCGGTGCTGCTGATCAACACAACAAAAACTAGGATTGTAGCGCAGCTGACCATGGGCGGTTTCTTCTTACTTCTCTTACTTTAGAAAAGACCCGTCATTTTGTTTATCTTTTTAAATTTACATAATAGTCCAGTCCTATAGTTTAATATTTGTAGTGTTAAACCTTTGGAATGTTACGTAATAAGTTATTACTAATAATGATAAATTAATTGACATTTCAATAAATATTTATCTTCATAAGTTATTTCGTTTATTCTTCATAATTTATATTTATTTTTATGGTTAAATTGTAGAAGAATTTTGGTTTACGGTATAGCAAATTAGATTTAGTTATTTAATTCCTTACGTGAACTAACGGCATATTAAAATAAAAGTATATTTAGGCATACGGAAAAATGTAAATTGTTATTCTGGTGCATATATATACTTCTCAACAGAAACTTTGAATGTGTCTCGTTTTAAACTCTCGTAACTGGTAATGTAAAAATAGGGATACTGGCCTCTGATAGACAGTAGAGTTACACAATAAGCGCCATTGCGCAATATCGATCTAGTTTGTTAATACACAGTTTATGTTTGGAAAACCTCTGTCCTTCACACAAGCAATTTTATGACAATATAATAATGATACCATTGCAATTACAAAATTTAAAGTTTTGAAAATCCTACATAAATGATATGACTTTTCATCATTATCAGTAGACACATCTATACTAATATTATAAAGTGGTAAAATTTGGGTTTCCAACATCTTTCTAAACCAATTTTTAAAATTCTTTTACCAATAGTTAGCTACCTTATTTGTGATCAACGAGGGATATATATTAATAGGAAAATTGAAAGGCTTTTTCGTGCTAGTCAAAATTGTAAAGTCAAAGAAAAAGGGACAAAGGGAATGTTTCTTACGAACTCTCTCTTCTTCAATGTTTCTTAAGGCAGCCTTAGAGATATATAATTGAGTTATAGAGCTTTATAATACCTATAATAAAAGCTTATATCTAACCTTTTCTGCATCAGATAGTCATACAATACTAATGTTCTGATAATAGGGAATATT
>DWCF01002672.1:0-22858 GCA_018230265.1 Delias oraia | reverse complement strand
GCCCCCGCTTCCGGCGGAGGCGGTTTTTACCGCGGTCCCTACACAGAACCCTATCATCTGAATTTTTGCCTTTTCTCGCCTCGATGGAGGCTAACAACTTATTGTTCGCAACTGTGATGCGATCGTCCGGATCGTTTAATAAGTGTAGTGGCCGACTTTGCCTTGTCGTAGTACCGCTCAGTCGCCCACTTCATTCATTGGGCTATTGTTGGGATCTCCAGATCAAAGTGAAGGTCCACGTTCCGCACGAACCAGGGCGCCCCAGTCGCGACTCTCATGAACCGCGACTGGATCGCCTGTAGGCGCGCAATGTGGCTGGGAGCAGAGTGTGCGAAGGCTACACTGGCGTAGGTCATGCACGGGCGGATACACGTCTTGTAGAGCGTGATTTTATGTCTGAGGGACAGTTTGCTCTTTTTGTTGAGGAGGTAATACAGACGAGAGAGGACAAAGGCCGCCTTTGCGCGCACTTTTTGATGTGTTTCCCGAAGGTCAGTCCTCTGTCGAGGGTGACGCCTAGGTACTTCATTTGGCTGCACCAGGGGATTGGCTGGTCGTAGAGCGTGACATCTTTGGGCAGGTCAAAGTGCCCGCTTGATGCGGCTTTGGCGAACATTATCGCCGCGCTCTTGTCGGGTGT
Organism: Delias oraia; assembly: GCA_018230265.1. NCBI lineage: Eukaryota > Metazoa > Arthropoda > Insecta > Lepidoptera > Pieridae > Delias > Delias oraia. The sequence continues at coordinate 22,218 of DWCF01002672.1, read as the reverse complement.
ATATTCGTGTATAATTCTTGTCAATTTTAAAAACAATATAATTACAGATTATAACGATTTTATTATGTCGACTGCACAGGCTTAAAGACAACTCTTTATGAGTCAATAAGTTTAAAACTGACTTATAAAGGTGCGGTTTAAAAGAATATTTTTAGACTTGTGGAGTTAAAGTTACAATAATTCGACTAATATTTGTAGTACACATTTATTTATATAAATTTAAATAAAGTAGAAAAAACTAAATGAATCTTGGCCTGGGGTGGGACACGATCACCATGACATAATCGCGACACCAAGTCGCCACTATATTTTACTAACTACGACTTATTGAGTCTCGTTTTTTTAATTCGAGTTTCAGAGATTAAATGTTCTTATCAAAGCCTCATAGAGAAATAACATATTGTTCGAGATATAGTCTAATTAATTGGAGATACTGCATATTTAGAGGTTCAGCGGAAGGGAATAGAATTTTTTGACTTAATAAGGATTTCGACTAAACGAGGTTCGGGTTATCGACATTCCACTTTATTCCATTGAGTGCGTTTCACTGAACGGTCAGAACGATCGCACTCACGACCGCTGTTTTTGTCCTTCCACTTGCATTTGAGCGTTAGTGTCATAAACTCAAGTGGAATGGGTTTTTGAGTTTTTGAGCATTCATATGATTATATGTATATTTTTACACCACTAGTGGCAAACAAGCAGGAGGCTCACCTAGGACGAACGGTTCTTCGCCCATGGACACCCACAGCCCTTGCAGAACCACCGGTGCGTTGCCGGCCTTTAAGGAAGGTGTACATACGCGCTTTTATTGAAGTTCCGCAAGTCGTATTGGTTTGAAAATAACCCTACTGGCAGCTGATTCCAAAGAGAGGTGGTGCGCGAGACAAAATCGTGCAATATTGTATATTGCTATGAGTTTATTTCAATCGCTAAATTCTTCGCCGTTCGCACCACGCGAATATTCACATCGGCGAATGTTCCGTGGCCAAGCTGTTAGTGAGCATTTTTGGCGTCTAATGGAACGCACTCATAGTCTTTCGGAAATTGTGCAAGTTTTTTATCTAAGCAATGCGTAGTTATGATACTCTTCTTCTAGTGATAAATAGATATTTGTAAATAATCAATTTGGGTGTTATGAAGCGCCTCTTATTAAGTTACAATGAAATCGTTTAAGCTTATAGTTCATCAACCTAGCTTCAGCAGTAAGTACCTAGACATATTATTATACTCTTAACATTCGTTTGGATTGTATATTAGATATACATTTATTTCAAAATTTTGTTTTGATTTGTATATATATGGCTATAAATAGCAAGCTAACGTACCATATCAAGTAATCATAGAAGCTCAAAGTTGATATAATTTAATAAGTTGATAAAATCTTTTGTTAAACTGACTAATAATCATATAATCTTATATAATTCTAATTAAGTTCACAATCTAACTCTATAATTTTCTAGCTCTATAATCTCTATAATTTTTTAGCTGAAGAACTGATTATAAATATAAAAGACTATCCTGGAATAAAAGAAAAAGATGTGGTGGAAATTTATCACCCAGAAAATGATTATCCAAGGTTGCTGTTACAAGTCACTAAAGTTGATGCACCAGGTAGAGGCAGAGGTATGTAAGATTTCATATGTGGTATCTGAATAGATAAAAATGTAGTATTAGAAGGATACTTCTAAGTAAGTTAAGTATGATAATACTTAAATACTAATTAAACTCTAATGAATTCAACTATTACTTTTTTATAGTATAGCAGACAACAGAGCAGGTGGGTCTCCTATATGGTAAGAGAACACCGCCGCCCATGAACAACCGCGCGACAGTCTTGTGTCTCCAGCTTTTTACACCGCATAAGCGGCACTTTTAAGGGCCTCCAATATCCTAACTCACTCAGCAAAACACAGTACAAATACCGTTTCACGTTGAGTATTCTGTGAGCCCTTGGTATCACTTCAGATTAGCCAGCCCAATTAGTGCGTCCACTTATGCCTCAGCATGTCTCTCCCACAGGTAAAAATACACGGGTATAATATAATAGTAATGTATATATAATAATAAAAGTATGATATTTTTATGTATGATTCATTATTTAAATCATTAGTATTACTATAAGACAAAAAAAATATTTTAGCTTTATATGAATATAGAAAGAGAATACATTGTGATAGTAATCCTAATTAGATAAAAAGAAAATTTCATTTTTATTATAGATACAATTAGTGTTGAGCAGAGCATTGCAACAACATTTCAACTGAGGACATTTGCTGATGTTTACCTTAATATTGTTAATATAGCAGATGTTGCTCTGGACTCAGTAGAGCTTACATTTAAGGACCAGTACATGGGCCGCTCGGAAATGTGGAGACTTAAAAACCATTTAGTAAGTTTATATAAATGAAATAACTTAAGCAAAATAATACAATTTTAAACTTAATTATTAATGAAAAAAAGATTCTCAGTGCCTTGGTGTGAACCTATAAGGACACCATTGTAGTAGTGGGATTGCAATACTTTTCTAACATTATAAGTATTTTAGAAATAGTGTCATTCTGAACATGTACAATTTATATTAACTTTATTTGTGTTTTAAAGGTAAGCACCTGTGTATATCTCAATAAAAAGATAGAATACTGTGGAGGAGCTATAAGGTGTCAAGTTTATGAAATGTGGTCACAAGGTGATAGAGTTGCATGTGGAGTTATTACTGAAGACACCAAAATTGTGTTTAGATCATCAACCTCCATGGTCTATCTGTTCATACAAATGTCTTCAGAAATGTGGGATTTTGATATTCATGGTGATCTATATTTTGAGAAAGCTGTGAATGGATTTCTTGCTGATTTATTTGCCAAATGGAAGGTATGTTTCACTGAATTATTTAATCCAAAATGACTATAAGTCAGGCAAGTAATTAACAATAATACAAGTATTTGCTTAAGTCAGTTTAATTAGGAGAATGCAAACAGTTTTGTTCAGATATTTGCTATATATTGAAATTTTCCAATGTTCAAAAATTAAATGAGTCATAAAAAACTTATTGAGTCATAAAAATAAATCTGTTTAATCATTAGGTCATGCAAAAATACTATTTGGTAATATTAGGTTTTATCTATTAAAATTCACATTTTCAGAAAAATGGAAGCAATCATGAAGTAACAATAGTTTTATTCTCGAGAACTTTTTATAAAGCAAAATCATTAGAAGAATTTCCTCAACATATGAAAGAGTGTCTGCAGCAGGATTATCGTGGAAGATTTTATGAAGACTTTTATAGGTAATTTGGTTTTAGTAAACATTGCATTGTCAGATATATTTATATTCATATTTATTTGATGATTATTCTTTTCATATGTTAACTTAGTATGATGTGTAATATGTGTTTATATTCTAAAATTTACAGAGTTGCAGTACAAAATGAAAGATATGAAGATTGGTCTAATGTACTTTTGCAATTAAGAAGATTATTTACAGATTATCAAAAAATAGTCTTACAATATCATGAGAGGCCCAATATGGAGATACCAACTGCTATTAACTCTACAGCAGCCCAGGGCAATTTCCTTGAAGTTCTCAATATGAGTTTAAATGGTATTGTATTACATAAAAACTACTTTTAAAACTATATATCAACATCATCATCAGCCTATTAAGGCCACCGCTGGACATAGGCCTCCCCCAAAGACGCCCACCTATTGCGATCTTGAGTGATCTGGATCCAGCGATATATTAGCATGCAACCATTCAATTAGTTGATGCCTATATTTGCTTTATTGGATATTCCAGTTTTAACTTTTCAAAATTGTTGTTCTTGCCCCTAATTTGGTCATATATATTTTTTTATTTAATTGAATTACGAAAAGTGGGTATGTAAATCATTCTAATCTGTTGATATACATCTGTATATTACTGCAAAAAAGCAATCTTTTCTGTTACAGTATTCGAAAAACATTATCTAGATAGATGCTTCGACAGGACTGGTCAACTGAGCGTCGTTATTACTCCTGGTGTGGGTGTTTTTGAGGTTGACAGAGAATTAACAAATGTCACTAAACAGAGAATAATAGACAATGGTGTTGGTAGTGATTTAGTCTGTGTCGGAGAGCAACCATTGCATGCTGTGCCATTACTAAAGTTCCACAACAAAGATAGCAATGTGAACTCCATAGACGATTACTCTATGCCTCATTGGATCAATTTATCTTTTTATTCGACGAATAAAAAAGTTGCCTATTCAAATTTTATACCGAGGATAAAGTTGCCACCTAGGAAAAGTCAAGAACCTTTAAAAAAAATGTATGATGACGAAAGTAAAGGCAAACTATTAAAGGACGATGAATATATGCATAATTCTATTTTTGATTTTGACGCTTATGATGCGCAGGTGTTTCAATTGCCTCCAGCACATAGTACAAGGTGGGATATGAGTGAATATTTTGAATGAATTATTTGTTCATTTCAACCCAAGGCTTGCTTTGTACAAAGATATATTGATACTAAAGAATTATTCAAATGTGTTCATATTTACCCCATACAATTCAGCTTGACGGATGGATTGAATCCTTACTTTTCTATTACCTTCTTTGATTAGTGTTATAAAACTATTTTCCTTCACGTGAAACTTGCGGAACTTTACATGCTATTATATACTTCGATAAAATATGCAATTATTTATCGTTACATAGTCAGAGTGGAATTCATATAGCAAATGTCTCTTCATATGTTAAGGTATTTTTATTTTAATTTATGTGTGGATTTTTTTATATATTTGCAATTGTAATATTTTCAGTGTTGAAAGAGTGAAACGACGAACGAAGAAAACGTCAATGGCTGGTCTGGAAACTATAAAGAGGAGTCCACCAGCCTCGATAATACACCAAAGGAAAATGTCCGATCCAGACATACATCATAGTTGCATGGACCTATTAAATGGTTTTAAGGGTAAGCTTTTTGAAATCATTTAAAGAAATAAATAACGTCGCCGTGAATATTATAAGACGAATTATTTATAAACTAATTACGTCATTTACTTCAACTATATTACTTTACTATGCATAAAATGGGGAGACCGCCATGATAAAAAGAACACAAGTTGAGTCCCTAACTCAGTCTGCTGCTGATTTTTAGAAGATAGACATTGAAAGTAGAATCTATGTCTGTTTATACTTTACTAAAATAAATAATTGCTGTGTTATGTGTAGTGTTTACCATGATTATTTATATGAAATCCCTCTGCGACATATACAGTATTGATGTTGGATGATTGAAGTCAAATCTTATCGTATCGAAAAATATTATTTTAAGAAATGTAAATAACAATTTCATAGTATGTTTTTATTAGTACTGTTTCGTTGAGTGAATGAGGATATCGGAGGGCCTTTAAATTATAAAAGCTGGCAACACAACAAAAGTGATGTTTGTGGCGCGGTTGTCTACGGGCGGCGGTGATCTCTTGCCATAGAGGAAATCCGCCTGTTCCGTTGCAGATCTATGAAAAATTATTTCGGTGTGGGTAAAGAAGATATTTTTCACCCGAATCATTCCGTATATGGGCGAACCGCTCTCGTAGACGAGCCTACGTCTCGTTTGTCACTATTTTAATTAATAAAATATATTTATTAAAGAAAAATGTACCGTATATCTTTAATGGTTTAACCGTATATCTTTGATTTTAGGTAAACACACAAGCGACAGTAGCGACACGATAGATTCTGCCATATCGATCAGTCGCCTGTCGCCGCGTAGTTCTGTGACGGCTAATAAGCCGGTGATGCGGACCGGGAGAGCGTTGATCAATCCGTTTGACCCGTCGCACGTCACCGTCAAACTAACGAGCAACAGACGACGATGGACGCATATATTTCCTAAAGGTATATTGGCTGGCTATATTTATTTATTAATAGTGCACCCGGCAAACGCAACCGGAAAACGCAGAGTGGGACGTCCCGCTGCGCGATGGAAAGACGATCTCACGAAGGTCGCGGGCAACCACTGGACCCAGATCGCTCAAGATCGTAACAGGTGGGCGTATTTGGGGGAGGCTTATGTCTAGCAGTGGACTTGAATAGGCTGATGATGGTGATGTATTGCACCCGGCAGTCATCCTGCCCGGTACGTGATCTATTGAGTCCAGCTATGAATCCTCAGTGATTTTTGGACCCGTCAAAACCGATTGTCCCTGTTGTTACCGGATCAGAATAGTATTACTTAGTACTGGAGTAGATCTGCGATCACTAACCCGCCTTCCAAGCTTGGTGATACTGGCGGCAGCTCCGCTAGTCTCAACTACTGCTGCGGCTGAGGGATCATCGGGGCAAAGGGTGCGAAGAATCACCAGCTTACAGAAGAGTATTCTGTAAGCTCGTGGTATCACTTCGGACTAGCCGGCCCAATTGGTGCGTCAGCATATGCTTCAGCTTGACTCTTCCACGGGTAAAACGGGTCTGAGGCTGGCTGTATTCTTGGAGAAGGAGCGACCCTCCGCGATAAATTCTTTCTTCAAGAAACGAAAAATTCTCTCTAATTAGTTAATTGTGATAATTTTAGGTCCAACAGGTGTTTTAATCCAACAGCATCATTACCAAGCAAGGCCGGCTGGTGAGCAGACACGCACCCACAATTTAGACAAACCTAGAGAGAATGGAAGCTCTATCAATAATAATCATTCTGTATATCAGGTTGATGGTGGGTATACTTTAGAATTTTAGGAAAGTAATTTTTTTCATTTTTGGGATTTTCATATTTATAGAAAATTGGTTTCACTTTAATCAAAATGATTACAATTACAATACTGACCAGTCAAAAATTAATTATCGTATTTAAAACAAAATACATTCGTTATATAATGTTCAGATTGATTATGTTCTCTGTATCACAATACATATTTAAAATTATCCGGGTATAATTGAATTTTCTAGCAAAATTTCAGGAAAGTAGCAGTATTATTTTTAAATTTATACATTTAAATTTAAAAAGATACCTTATATTATTTTTTCGTTTAATAGTATAGCAGACAACGGATAAGGTGAATCTCCTATATGGTAACAGAACACCTCTGCTCATGGACAACCGCGCCACAGCCCGCGAATTGGTTTTTACCGGCTTTTTACGCCACTTAAGCGGCATTTTTAAGGGCTTCCGATATCCTCACTCACTCATCGAAACAAAGTACAAGTACCGTTTCACGCTGCTCTTTTGTGAGCCCGTGGCATCATTTCGGACGAACTGGCCCATTTAGTACGTCCGCATATGCTTCAGCATGGCTCTCCTACGGGTGAAAAATATTATTAAATATTACATATTAAAATAATATACGTATAATAAAATTATTATACTGCCATCTATTTGTATGTTTCTGAACTAAAACAGAACGGACCTCTATTAATAAACATATTAACATAAAATAATATTGCGATTACAAATCTATATATCTAAACTAACATATCATTCAAATTGAATGAAACTGTACACATTTTAAAAATATTATTTAAATTGGCTCTGTAAGGATCAGACAAACAACGTGATACTTAATTTATATATTATATATTTGTATTACGTTGTCAGTCTTTTTGTGTGATCGGCGTGGCATCGGTGATCGCCTCACCGCCGAAGCAATACAATATATGAAATCTGTTATTTGGTTATACATCTTAGCATTATTGTAAAAATAATCTATGGGAGAATAAAAATTATGTAGTTACTTTGTTAATAAAGTAACAAATTTATTAAATTAACATAAAAATTGTAGTTAAAGATCTTTATATCAAGATGTTGCTCTATTGTGTGGAAATTTGATGATTTATCTTTTCAGGCATCACAATGAGTCGTAAACGAATGATTAGTGCGTCTGGCGTTTTGAGCGTCCTAGGTACTGTTGTTGGAACACCTACAACAAATAATGCATCGCTCGCTCTACTATGGGGTGCTACGGGAGAACAAGAGTGGACTCCAGCTTTAACTACTGGTATGTAATAGCCTTAATCTTAACACTGGACCCGTTATAGTACGTATAAAAGAACGTACCCAGAATATGTATAAAACTTTTACAAAACATGGTATTTCATACTAAATTGAAGATTGTAAATAGCATCTACATAATTTTCTTAAAATTAAAATTTAATTGATATATCTCTTATGTGAGTAACACATAGAATAACTATATATTAATTAAACTTTTCACTTAAAGTTTTTTTTTCATTCAGTGTGTAATTTTTTTGATAGTTTTATGGTGGTTCAGATTTCTTCAAAAAATTCTCAGTTGTATAATTTTAAATTGTTTAATTAAATTCATAATAAAAATAGCGTTGTAAATATTTTTGGGTTTTAAACGATCAAGAAATTGTGTAATGGTTGCGACAGACAACCTTTTTAAAAGTATTTAATTTGAATAATTTGTGGAGATGAAGAAATGTGGGCGTGGCATACATACAATTCATTTTTATTTCTGATGTTTCATGTCATCGAATTGAAAATTTTGGAACGTTGCGGCCCAAAGCAAATCGAGCAATAGGTTTGATATCCTAATCATTGGATTTGTATCTCGTAGTTAGTGTTAGTGCTTAGTACCAGGTTCTGGACGCTGTATGGGGCTTTCAATTGCTATAGTAAATAGAATAAAGAAATTAAACATTACGAAATAAGCGATGCTTGAATTGAAAAAACTAAATTTATTATTTGTACGTAAAATTTGCGATTTGGAGAGAAAATGCTTGTTAAAACTTGAAATTGACAAACTACTGGGTAATTGTTTTTTATTGTATGGCGGACAACGGAGCAGGTGGGTCTCTTATATGGTAAGAGAACACCGCCGCCCATGGACAACCGTGTTGCCGGCTTTTTACGCCACTTAAGCGGCATTTTTAAGGGTCGCCGATATCCTCACCCACTCTACGAAACACAGTACAAGTACCGTTTCACGTTGAGCATTCTGTGAGCAGGCCCATTTAGTGCGTCCGCATATGCTATACCTAGATCTATTAAACCACTTAGCTACGAGGCTCTCAAAATAGTATGTTTGACAAGAAAAGAGACCAAATCATAAATTACGTTATCAAAATTTTTTTATAGTACAGAGTATTAGCATAGTAGTGAAACAAAAAAATGCTTAGTGTATTAAACCTTTGTACCCCTTATAGTACGTATAATCATAGAATTTATATTCCACGCACTTATTACTCCTACCTAGTTTTAGAAAGACTTCATATCGAACCGCGTAGAAATTGATAACTTTATTCTACATATATACCTTGAAATAGTTCACCTTATATGTCTTTAAGTAAATTTATTTTGGTCTGCAATGTTCCTTTATTATTAAAACGCTGTCATAATATCGCTTTTCGCGATAATATTAGCATATTGAAATTGTTTTACAATTTCTAATACTTCATTCTAGTTGACATCGTATAAACGAAATGTATCGCGTGAAACGACATTTTTTTTTATAAAATTTTCGTATAACTGTGTGTGTGTTGTGTCCGGGTAATTTGTTTATTCAATTGTTATTCCGAGGAACCCAATATGTCTAATGTATGTATGGGTAGTTTTTAAGTGAGGTGACTTTATTTTAGAATTATATGTTTATTCAATCGTAGTTGAATATTATCTAAACTTAATTTCCATGTGTTTTATTCGATGTCAACTCGTACTGTGATAATAATCGCTTATGCATGCAGTTAAAAAGATGTTTGGGAAATGAACGCAAATTAAATTGCACGTTTCAAAAAATAATCAGTGCTTTGTTAGCTAAAGTCGCATAAGGGATGAAATATATGGCTTTTCTATTCCGAACCTAACCAATCAAAGACTGACCAAGAGTTCTCTTAAGTTATATACTTAATATCAACTACATATTACCTAAGCAGAGGTTATAATAATAATATTCCAGTTATTGTTAATTTCCGATGAATTTGTTGTATTAATTGAAAAGCGCTTGGAATTGTAATATCTCTTAAACTGTAGAGGAATCGGTAAGCGGCCTTAGCATACATGAGCGGGGGAGCTTTGATATATTGTTGTAATAAATTATTGAATAGATTTTCTCTGACAGGCGTGGACTGGAAATCGCTTACAATCCCAGCCTGTTTGCCGATAACTACAGATTATTTTCCCGATAAACGTTCATTGCAAAATGATTACTTAGTCTCGGACTATAATCTTCTGCCGGATGATGTCAATGCGGACTTTGCACAGAACCGAGCCATATACAAGGAACCTCTAACGACTATGGAGGTTTTTAAGGAGTTGGTCTCGCAAAGATTGGCCCAGGTATACTTATTTATTTCTCTTTTTTTATTATATATTTTATTTATTTCTCAGAAGGCTCACCTAGAATAAACCGTCGTGCCAAATGACATACTAAGACAAAATTTAATAGAAATCAGTCGAGTCGTTTCATAGGAATTAAGTAATAAATATGGCAACATCATTTTAAATATAAGATTTCCGGTAGGAATAAGCATTGCACGCTGAGTATTCTGTGAGCGCTTGGTGTCACTTGGGACGAGCAGGTCCAACTAGTACGTTAGCATGGCTCTCTTACGGTTCAAGGCATTGTTATTCCAGGGCTTTCAACTTATTGTTGGTGTCAATGAAAAGGAGGTAATAGAATCTCACTGTCCCTCGGCACGTACGCCGCCACCGTCGAAGGTCGCACCACAATGCGGCAAGCCCGTGCACTCGGCGCCGACAAAGCGATACTTGCTGTCTATTGGCAGGATCTTTCACAAATTGACCCTCGTAGGCTCAACCATTACGGTTACGAGGTACAGACCGAGGTAAGGCCTATTTTTTCATTAAACGAATGAAATGTAATGAATGAATAAAATATTTTTATTCAATATAATTATAAAAATGCAGCTCAAAATTAACAGTTTTGATTATACAGTCAAAATCTGACAAAGACTTTGAAAGAAATGTATTTTTGCCGACGTTATATCCGATAGTTGTTATAAGAACAAGTACAATAGTAATTTTATTAGTTGTGTAGTAATATCATCATAGGTATATATGTGTTTGAAGTTTTTGTCAAATGATGCGTCAGAAAAGAGATAAAAATATTTATTGTATGTGTATGATCAGAATTGAACTGGTCGTTGGACAAAAAATAAAAATTTAGCATTATTTTGGTTTGCTGGGACAAGAAGCGGTCGGTCGTTATAATCGATGAATATCGTTAAAGTTTCGTCGTTGTAAGCGAAATGTCGCTGTTTCCTATTTTGTCATAGGCGGTATGTTTTATAAATAGTTTAGAGATTTAGAGAGGACCTTAATCGATCTATTATTATCGGTCGTTGTAACCGATGTCGTTATGATTGGTTTCGAATGTGGTTCTAAAATGTCTAAAACGTGTTGGTTAGTGATTAATGCAGTTAGAAGCTTATGTGCCAGTTGGTTTTTACATCATATAAGAAATAGGCGTTGTTCTTGAAAAAAAATCCTGTACGTCCTTTATAAATTGTCTCCAAGGTTCTTAATTTTTGTATAAATCAACTGATTTAGCTACTCTTATTTCAGACACCCATACCCGCCTTTCAATATTCACTACCGGTACCGCTTTCATGCGCCAAATCACGACACATATGAAGTGTCCTGGGTTTCCTTTACCACTGAGAAGCTGGAGAACTATAATTGGAATTATATGGACCACTACATATGCACGAGAGGAGATACCGACTTTGCACTTGTTGAGGTATGTGTCATCATCATTTCAGCCGTAGGACGTCCACTGGGGGACATGGCCTCTCCCTTTGTTTCATAACAGTTTGCTAATGCATTGTTTTATAAAAGTAAATAAATTTTAACAGCTCTCTACAATTCATATGAAAATTAAAAAAATTACCAATGAAACACAAACTTTTGAATTAGAAGTATAAATATTGATAATTTACATTTTGTATAGTGAAAAAATGGGAGTCTTGCGTTATTCTTAAAACGGAAAACAACATTTTAATTTGCTTAATTGATACTGATAATTAAGTAACTTTTAATTCTAAAATTATACTGCTTTGTTGCGAGTAAATTTAGACATAAACAGTTTAAACTTTGCCTAGCCTGTTACTTTCTAGTTATAAGCAACTTTATTTACATTATATATTTTTTTATTTTTAGTATAGCGGATAATGGAGCATGTTGGTAAAAAAACACCACCGCCCATGGACAACCGCGCCACAGTCCGCGTATTGATTATGTTGCCGGATTTTTTACCCCATTTAAGTGGAACTTTTAATGGTACACTTTACGTGGTATCACTTCGGACAAGCCGGCAAAAGAAAAGAGCGTACATTCTCCTTAAAGGCCGGCAACGCACGCGCAGGTCTGAAAGCGCTGGGCGGAGAACCGATTACCCTATTATTACCATTAATATAAAACCATTAATATAAAAAATAGTGCTTCCGCATATGCTTCAGCATGGCTCTTCCACGGGTGTTAAATCATTCAATATTTTCACTTTCTCATTTCAGCCACTGAAGTACTGGCGGTTTCGTACACTCCTCCTACCGCTGAACAATCCTGCAACTAAGCAAATTTTAGAGGGTGACTCCACACATTGTGACATCTATCCGGCCCCCACTCGCCACGACTTAGACCATCTTACCGAGGGCTTCTTAAAAATGACCGAGTCCTATTTTAATAAGGTCAAAAGACCTAATAAAAGGGTAACTATTGCCAAAAAACTATTTTTTTAAATGATATCTATCTACCTATATCAGAACATTTGTACACAGTTATCAGATCTGAACGTGGAATATTAAATATAATGGAAAAAATAATCTGTTAATTTAAGATGTCATTTTGTGTAATCTAAAAGTTGTGTTTTTGTATGTGTACAGTCATTACTGTTTTGCGAGACGTACTTGTGTTGGCATGATTTTCACTTGAAATGTCACGTAGATTATGCACTGCATGATAACATATGCACAGTATTCTAGAAACTTACAAAGCTTCAATATTAACTAAGTCTCTAAGCGTACTGACATTTTAAACTCAAACGTGAAATTTTAATTTTAATGCCACAATTGCACCATCAATGTGTTGAGCATGTTATACTTGCATTTCATTTAAAAGTTCTTGTTTGAGTACAATTTGCATGATTGCGATCTATACCTCTATAGTAACAGGTATATTCCCGACTAATCAATGAGCCCTTGGCATTCTGGCGGTCATTTGTGTTTTTGACGCGCCCAGGCGGCATCGAGGTTATATATTTGCCTAGAAGTTGTGCTCTTTTTAACTCAACGGAGGCGACATTTTCTAAATTTTTACTAAAGACGCCTTTTAAGGCGGTCTGTTATGAGAGGCGTGTGGAAAGATACATTTCGGTGTGCAGATGGCGGCAACGAGCAATGCAGAGAGCGCACTCACACGCCGGAGACATTCCACGTCTATCCTCACACGGAATGCCCAGGTATAAGGGTACCACGCCACCGCCACACAACCGAAAGCCGAAAAACCATTACTTAAGCCTATGGGATTGACAATTTTCTTTAGATTATCTTTGCCCATTTTCTATTCGATATTGGAAGATATTTGCATCTTTAAGTATAACATCTGATCGATTCATACGATATTCAAAGTTTACGCTAAACAAAATGTGTTTTTCAGCTTTCTGTTAATGCTAGGTTGAAGTATTTTTTTTCAACTCTCATTTAATATTTTTGTATCGTACCAAACAAATTTAAATGTTTTTTTAATAACCACACATTTTCGTATGTAGTCTGTTAAACTGTTTTGGATAATTAGTAACATTTATGAGTCTTAATCGAACAAGAAGCCGCGTTTTAAAACTACGCAAAATGATTAGAACTTACTTAATTTATTTTATTATATAGTTTCTTTAAGTTTTTTTTAATATGAATGGTGGCAAATTAGCAGGAGGCTCACGTAGGGCAAGCGATCCTACGCCCATAAACACCCCTAGCCCTTGCAGAGCTACGGGTGCGTTGCCGGCCTTTAAGGAATAAGTACGCTCTTTTCTTGAAGGTCCTCAAGTGGTATTGGTTTGGAAATACCCTTGCTGGCAGCTGATTCCACAGAGGGGCGGTGCGCGGCACAAAATGCCTTAAAAAAGCTCAGTTGTTTATTAAAAGTTTATTAACGAAGTACTGTTGTCTTTTATAATACATTTGTAGAAGACAGTTTTTCTCTGCATTAACACTGACTTTTTTTCCATTCTTATAATTTTCATTCACACTTGCATTAATAACATGTAAACAAACCAATTGGCTACAGCCTCTTCTAACAATTTAACAAATTTAATAGGTTTGGATAATAATTCCTATAACTAATTGAAATCGTAGAATTAATTCACGAGAAAAATGTAGTTGTATTTGATAATAGCGTTTTATGGACAGTAAACGAAGCTTGTAAGTTATTTCATAATTGATTTTCGCTACGCCTATTTAAGAGCACCGCTTAAAGTATCAATATTGCACGATTGCACAACACTGTAATTGTTTTGCTAGCTTTAGAACCTCGGAAGCAATGAAACCTAAGGCTTTCGTAATTGAACCGTATTTGCTTTAAATAGTTTTCTTTAACGCTTTATTTATTAAGTCTTTAGTTCACTCTCTCACGATGAAATATGACTTATTGTGATCATATTTTCATTCATAATATCCGCAGGCTTCCAGACTGATTTGTGAAAAAAGCTGTTTTGGAAGCTCGCATCAATATTTGTGCAATATCAAAGTTTTTTTACTATTAGTAAAACTAAACAGTCTAGGCGGGTGTTTTATGCGTATATCGTTTCGAAATAGAGAATTTTTATAACGCGTCATGTGCTGTAGCAGGGTGGTGTTTCAAGCTCTCCGTTCAGAGAGCGGCTGGGCAGCACCAGACTTCCAGATCGACCGCGACTCCGCATCGAAGCTATGTCAGTACCAATGTAACCACTGGCTTTCACTAATGCCCAAGTATTCAAAGCTATAAAGTATTATTATCTGCGTTACTCTACGATACTGCAGATACATTTATTGTTTAACCATTTATTTCATGTTTGACAGTTAAAATCGACCGGTATGCATTACGCCGTTAACTGCAGTGTTTTTCAACCTGTAGTCCGGGGATCCCATAGGATCCGCGAGTATATATATGGAGGACCGTGGTGTTATCTCTGGGCCACACATAAATGCTAATAATATCTAAAATACCTAAATTAATTTTATTAAAGGGTCCATGAAAACTGTCCTTGAATCCCTAGGAATCCGTGAAGTTGATTCGGGATCTTTGCTCAAAACGATTTGTCTCGTTCTTGCAAGCAATAGTACACGTCAGAGTGAAAGTGATAGAGCTTGATGCTCTGTTTCAATTATACAGACGCATGTAATTAAAACATTTAGATAGTGTTCGTTGCACTAATGACACAGCATAAAGTGAATTTGACGAGTCGATAAATTTATTATGGAGCTGCCAAAGTAGAAATAAATGGTTAGATGACAGTGGCCTGGGTAAAAGGGCGTCATCCAGAGCTTTTCTGAGTCGTAGTTGATTGCTGTGATCGTTTGCTTGACGCGTGTTGCTTTTGTTTTCGTCATATATATTTAAGTTGCACAATAAGTTTTGATTAGACAATAGTTTGAAAATAACATTGAGAACAATTCTTTCAGTGCATAAAATTTAAGGATCAAATTTATATTTGTCATTGGAATTTTACTTTTTCAAACTGGTTTTATTTTATTTAATCTGAATATAATAAAAATCAATATAACAGTGTGTTAAATTTTATTTTCTATAGTACTGCGCGCTCTTAATCATCATCATCATCAGCCTATTCAAGTCCACTGCTGGACATAGGCCTCTCCAAAGACGCCTACCTGCTTATAATACCGCCCTTGTAAAATTAATTTTTAGTTTCTTAATAAAGATTTTAGTGCATCCGGTTTTTCTGCCATTCCTACGTCTTTCCCAGGTGTTGTACATGTCTTACAAAGATGTTGACTATAAATTCGATCCTTCGAAATATTCTAAGAGATTGTGACACTTGACACTAATTTTTTTGCCTCCAGCGCTTTTCTATCCTGTAGATGCTTTATTAACACTATTTTATTGCAGCAAGTATCGCCTCCTAAGTCACTAATTTCTACCCAAGGGAGCAAGTGAGTACGATCCCATTTATTTTTCAACTGAAATCATTTATTTTCAACGTCCAATGTTTCAAATTAGAAATTTTCTTTAAATTATATATGTTTACCAATAAGGTTAATAATTTATTAATCGCTCTTACATAAAATATAATAATTTTCTTATATTTTCATACTATTGGTCGTTTTTTAAAGATTTTTTAACGTATAATTTCGGATAATTTTTCTACGTAAACTATAAATGATTTCAGAAAAAAAAACCCCTTATAGGTACACCCATCGGCTTTTATTCTTATTCATTTTGCTTAAAGCTTTTGCTAAGATTCTTTCACTTCAATGTTAAACTATAATGTTACTTTATGTACTTTCAGACAAGCAGCGAAAACTGTTTTAGAAAGAACGCAATCTCAAACCGGCGAAAGTGATGATGCTTATGATGACGGGTAAATGTCACGAATGAAAGAGATTTTAACCTTTAACAAATGCCTCCACAGGTCGCGCAATCAGAGAAAATTTCAGTTCGAATATCGTAAAAGATTAATTTCTACCTGTCCAATCTTGTCTTATCTTGTTATTAATTTATTTATTTAAAAATACTGATGGCGGCTCTGTAGCATTGATAAACAAGCAAATTTGTACTTTTTTATTTGTAATTTACTTTACCGACAATAAAAGTGGTATGATCTATATTTAACGATTGCAATCTAGTATTATCGAGTATTAATATTATAGTATTACTAGTATTTTGTACGAGTATTATCCATCAACGTGGCATTTTTTTCTAAAAAAATATAATGGAGTCATTGATTTGCTATCAACTAATTTAGACTTTCTAATTATTTGTAAATTAATAATAAACTTCATATAACAAAGCATCTTTTCCTTGTTTAAAGCAAATTCAATTTTATGATCGGCGATGTGTTCAAAATCTAATGTCGTGTGCCATTGGTTCGCCTTCCCATGATCTATACTACGGTCGAAATGATCTAATTTATTTTAATTTGTCTTTAATATCTGTAATATTGTAATGTCTACGCTGTGCTTTTGTGAAGTCGCTATTCGTTGGGTTTTTATCTCTGTGTCGTGGTAATTAATAGTTATTGGAGATTTAGGGTTTTAAGGTCGCGGGCAACCGCTGGACTCAGATCGCTCAAGATCGTAACAGGTGGGCGTCTTTGGGGGGGCCTATGTCCAGCAGTGGACTTAATAGGCTGATGATGATGATTGGAGATTTAAAAAAAATAGCTATCCCTTAAAGTACGGCACCGCAGACGCGGCTTTGGTGTATCTAGAGGTGTCAGGGGGTGAACCACCATATTAACTTTTCCTCGTATGCCTCATGAGTTTTATTTTTAAACAAAGCTGTTTAAGAATAAAAATTATTATGTTATCAAGAAAGCCGTTAGAGATGTAAGAATTCGGAAATAAATTTTAAAACACTTCGATATGATGTAAAATTAAATTTTTACATATTAAGAAATTATATACGTTTTATAATCTGTATGCACTATGTATTTTAATAGGGTAATAGAACCGAAATTGAAAGCAAACTCAACGCTATCAGAGATTATAGAGCGACTGCGGAATCCGTCGCTGGGTATAGCGTTCCTTCAACTAACGGTCAGTCTACCTTCGCATACGTTCGTCTCAATATACGCCATACATTGGTTACAAGCTAATATGGAGAATATGACTTACGAAAAGGCAACTAATATTATGGAGGTAAGAATTATTTCCTATGCCTATATAGACGTATAGGCAATTCCTATTTCATTTATCCCCTTAATTATAAACGTTGTTTTACTTGAAGAACTGTCTTAAACGTTCTATCTCTGTCGCATTGACATGAATTTATGTTGGTAAAAAAGAGACGGAACACTTTAAGAAAAATCTAATTTGAGAAATGCTTTAAGGGAATTCGTTGGTCTAATATAGGAATATATATTCAATTTAAAAAGTCATTAAAATAACAACACATCTGCTGGCCTAATATATTTTTATAAGAACAGTTTGTATTATTTAACGTGATTTATAATATATGATTGGAAAATATTTTTTTCAGAAATTATTACAAGAGAAAATGATATGTCACGCGTCCGGCGATACATTCAAGCGATATGTCGTTGGCTATTATATGTACCATATATTACCACTAAAGAAGGAGAAAGGTGAGAATAAAACATTAAATATATATAAAAATTTCGTATTCCAATTTGAGACCCAAATCATAAAATTGCTAAATCATATGTGGATGTACTAATTGGACCGGCTTGTACTTTGTTTAAACGGTACTTGTACTTTGTTTTGCTGAGTGAGTGAGAATATCGGATGCTCTTAAAAATGCCGCTTAAGTGCCGTAAAAAAGCCGCTTAAGTGGCGTTAAAAAGCCGGCAACACAACCAATGCGCGGGTGGCGGTGTTCTCTTACCATATAGGAGGCCCACCTGTTCCGTTGTTCCCTATACTATAAAAAAAATTGTGTCGTGGTCCCTAGTAAGAACATTATAATTTGTAAAAATAGTCGAAAGCTTTCTAATGTAAACAACAAATTTTATCACCAATATGGAATCAGCTGCTTGCAGAAGTATTTCCAAGGCATTACGACTTGGGGACGTTCAAAAAAAAAGGCGACTATGCATCCGCGACACAGCAGGGGCTGGGGTTTCCATGGACGGGCGATCGCGTAGCCTAGGTGAGCTCTGTGCTCGTTTGCCACTCTATTTTCATTAAAAAAAACATTTGTATGAATTTAGGCGTTATTGATTTTATAACTGTCTATAAAAAAAACTACTAAACATAGTACCAAATTCTTAATTAAATTTAATTATCCATTATTCGCTATGTATTCGAGGGTATTATATACAATATTATATAATATATAGAATATTATATAGAATAAAAGACTTTATTAAGGACGCTACGCCTTGGGAATAAGGCAATCGTTCAGGAAATTATTGTTAACATTAAATTACATGACCTAGCTTGTTTCGCTGAGTTTGTTTTGGGTACTTCTCAGGTTTGGGTAGGCTTGGAACCGGTAATAGAGTCAATGACGTTAAGTGATTGTAAATTTACTGATTTCATCATCTGACCCAATGACACATATTAATAATAAAAATAAAAAACTAACAGATTTTTAAATTTAACTTTTTTTAATAAATTTTCTTTTGAATGGGTCTCTTTAACGGACCTCTGATTTACATTATCACACGTGTCAACTTTGGACATAACATCTGGAAATACTAATTTAGAAATAAAGTTTTTTTATTATTATTTTGTAATACTTTTAGAAATGTCAGACTATGTCAAGCCACTCGGAGACTTGCAAAGCTTCGAAAATGAATGGATGGAGGTGGAGGTTTTGGGCCCGCGGTCTCCCATCCTCAGATCTGAGTGTAACGGCGGTGCGATAGATATTTCTGGATCCAGCCCCGTTATCGATGATTCGGGAATACCAGCCTTCCTCTGCGATAATATAGACCCTAATTATATGCAACTGGGAAATGATGACAGTGAGATTTTTTTAAACGAAATTTTAGCTAGTAGTTTAATAGATCTACCACGAAGCGAGAGGTATCCGGTTCGAATTTCTGTCCGGACAACTATAATATAATTTATTGGGTCTCTGGAAGGGCTTGACGGTGGCCGGGGAGTGTCTTAATACTGCCACACCCGTGGTAGAGCCATGCTGCAACATATGTGGACGCACTATTTGGGCCGGCTCGTCCGAAGTGATATCACGGACTCACAGAATACTCAACGTTAAACTACTTTTGTACTATGTTTCGCTGATTGAATTAGGATATCGGAGGCCCTTATAAATGCCGCTTAATTGGCGTAAAAAGCCGGCAACAGAAACAATGCGCGGACTGTGGCGCGGTTGTCCATGGGTGGTGGTGGTCTCTTACCAAATAGGAGACCCACTTGCTCCGTTGTCCGCTTTAGCATAAAAAAAAATACACAATTTAAATAATAGTTTAGTTACACTACTGTGCACAACTCAAAAGTTGAAAATTTGTTTTCAGTGCCTCTTTATAAAAACACTCATTTGGATATTGATGTGAACAATAAAAGCGATCGTATAGAATGGGGCCACGCCCGTTACCAGGCAACCTTCAGACCGGATCAGGCTTACGAGATGTGCATTCAATGGGCGGTTGCTAGCGGGAACATTGTTTCGGACCTGGTAATTATTCTACGGGAATCCTTGAAATTCTTGAAATAATAAAATATGTTATCAATACCCCGTAGGGAAATAACATTTTACAAAGTTACAAAGTATTAATTGTAGATATCGCGTATTTAGAAGTTCAGCGGAAGGAAATATAATTTTTTCTTCGACATAATGAGAACTTCGACTAAAGCTTTTGATAAACGGCTGAGCTGACCTGCCTGCTAAGGATCCACATGATACCTATCAGGATTTCATAATCATAAATGCCATGGCTAGGTTCATAAAATGTATTCTTAATAGTATGAGTAACATTGGCATATATGAGGCCTTATAATCATTGACGGCTAAATCCAAAATGTCAAATATCTTAGTAAAATTCGATAACTTTATTAAGGTTGTTAAGATATTATATATTTTAAAAATTTCATCCCAATTTAACCAATTTTTATTGTTAAAATAAATATTCTATAGTGTGGCCAACTGACCAAACTAGGTGGCGCCATACTTAACTAATTTTCTAGATCATGTGGCGTTTAGCTGCCTTTGATTCTATAGGTCTCATATATTGATCCGAAAAATGAATAGGATTTTTCGTGGTTGTATGATTTGCAAAGTTGATGAACAGTCGAACCAAAAGATTTCTTACGAACGCTGACATAACCATATACTATGATTCCGCTCCAGAGAAAACTTGTAGAAATTTAATAAAATTTTCCTTAAAGGCCGGCAACGCACCCACGGCTCTGCAGGGGCTGGGGGAGAATCGCTTGCCCTAAGTGAGCCTCCAGCTCGTTTGCCACCAGTATTATAAAAGAATATATATAATAATGTACATGGGAAAAGCCGTGAATATAACATTTGAGTGTTTCTTTTCGGTTTTTGTATGTCTATTGATCTTTCTCAGATATTTGGTTGGGCACGTAAGGCTCAGAATTGTAGACTGCAAATGGTGCCCATACCAGCTGATCCCTTGGCGTTGCCTTTTACTGAGAAATCGGATCCTTTGCGTGGACCCATATATGTACCATTAAATGAAGAACCCTTGCTGAGAGGAAAAACGGCTTTATTTGAAGGTAAAATCAATTTAAATATGTTCCTCGGATTAATAATAATAAATTGGTGATTTGAATAAGGCATAGAAATTATTGAAACATATATACATCTTTTCATTTTTTTTATTATTTTATGGTAAGAGAACACCGCCGCTCATGAACAACCGCGTCACATTCCGCGCATGGTTATGTTGCCGGCTTTTAACGCCGCTTGAGCGACATTTTTAATGGCCTCCGATATCCTCACTCAACCTGTGAAACACAGTACGTAGAAGCGTAAAAAGCCAGCAACACAACTAATGCGCGGACTGTGCTATGATTGTCCATGGGAGTCGATGTTCTCTTACCATATAGGAGACCCACCTGCTCCATTATCCGCTATATCATAAAGAAAAACAATCAAAGAACCGAATATAATTTCCTTAAAATATGAGGGTATAACATTTTGTCTGCAATTTCCTCACATGACTCAGAACAAGCATAAAAAAGCCTCATCTCATATCCGTCTCGAAAAATTTACGGCACTGAACGTCTTTGAATTTAGATTTTAAAACGAGGTAAACTACACCCGAGTTTTCGGCGGTTTTTCGTTAAGCTCAACTCGTCATTCTTATAACTTTCAATATCCTTAAATTTTTATAACTTTGCATAACAATTTGAAGTGTTTGTTATATAATGAGTAATATGCGGAATTGCTTACTACGTGAAATGACGCAAAACGTGTAGACGTAAAGCCTAAATACCTTTATGGTTGGAGGAAAGTTCTTACAAAAACGCCCATGAACAACCGCACCACAATGCGGACTGTGGTTGTGTTGCAGACTTTTAAGCGGCACTTTAAAGGGCCTCCGATATCCTCACTCACTCTGCGAAACACAGTACAAGTACCGTTTCACGCTGAGTATTC